>CM060242.1:22874856-23012840 GCA_030555515.1 Acutogordius australiensis
CATATTTATAATCATCAATTTTTATTTTTTGTATTTATCATTTAAAAAATTATTTTATTTATAAAAATAATTGATGATCACAAAACGATTTATGTTTCTATAACTTTTGATTTAATACACTATTGTTTGTTAGGAATTAAACAATTAAGAAATACTAATACATTTACAGATTTATTTAAAAACTGTTTTTAGATATATAATACCTTTATAAAAGACAATAACATATTTATAGATAAAAGAAAAACTAAACCTTAAGATTTTTCTGATTTTTATTTATTTTCTACTCATAATTTTAAGAATAATTTTAACATTGATTTATTTATTGATTCTTTTAATAATAGATTTTTTACCGATAATATTCATTGAGAATATTTAGATTTCCTTTATAAATTTGATTATCCTTTTTTTTAATTATAAATAAATTAAAGCCTCTTTTAAAAATAAGTAATATTGATAAAAATTCATTATCTAAAGAAATGTAGCAAGAAATTTTTTAATAAAAAAACTTAATAATTACAAAGAATGTCTTACTAATATTAAATTTTTACCTAATTTATTTAAATTTTTTTTTTATAAGTTTGATATTTGGCTCTTTAACGTCGAGTTGTGAGGCCACATTTTTAATAATAAAAAGTGTGAACATGGATTTAACATACAATAATCAAAAAAAAATTTTCTGCCCCCCACGAGTTTTTTTTGCCCCCACAAATTGGAAAAGCTAGAATCGGGCCTGGTAGGGTGTAGTGTTCTCAGTCGGAACCCGAAAGCCCGTTCGGCCCGGGCCCGCCCGGCCCGAAATGCCGGGCCGGGCCTAAATAGAAAATTTTAGTCGGGCGGGCCGGGCCTTATTATTTACATTTGGACTCGAGCCGGGCCGGGCGGGGCCGGGCCAAAAATTTTCGTAATATGGCCATATTTTAAGCGCTTAGAGCAAATTTGTAAATCTCTGGTTTTATTTAGTTTTGGGTATATTTGCCCTCAAAAGTTCAAATATGACAGTTATGAAAAAAATTGCTGGTTATTACAAAACGCATTGAACTTTTTAAGCCTGAACCTTGCATTGAAAACTAATCTTAACATTAACACTGACCCTAACTTAATCTAACACTAACCCTTAACCTTTAACACCACTTTATTTGACATATGTAAACTTTTCTTCCTACGAAGGGGGCAGGTGGGAAGATGATGATGTTAGGACAGAAGACGAATTAGCAACCTATTTAAATCTACCACCGCAGGACGTAAATGATCAAAATCTTTTACAATGGTGGGATAATAATAAAATACTCTTGCCCAAATTAAATAGTTACGCAAACAAAATCTTTGCCACTCCAGCAAGCTCCTACACTGCAGAACGTACATTTTCGACAGCCGGTCAGATATTTACCAAAAGAAGAAACCGTTTAGGCCAGGAAAAACTGGATTATTTATTTTTTTAAATAATTATTATAAATCAAATGATACATTTAATATAAATAATAGCAATAAAGATGTATTTGATGGTTAATTGTTTATAGTATTCACAAAAATGTTACGGGCCCATATTTATAGATTCGGGCGGGGCCGGGCCGACCGGGCCTTAAAAAAAACATCGGGCCGGGTCGGGCCGAAAATAAAAATTTTGATTTCGGGCTGGGCCGGGCCGGGCCACACATAAAAAATTTTCGGGCGGGCCGGGCCTTAAAAATTCGGCCAGTTGAGAACACTAATAGGGTGACAAATTTTTAACGCGAATGCTAGGGTGGGGTCCAATTTTACACCTCTATAACTTCAAGAGTTTTAAAGCTATGATCTATATTTTTATATTATTTTAAAGAAAAATAGGTGCTCTTTAATTATAAACTAATAAAACTTATCATTAATGAATGGTACAAATTTCAATTGACAATTTGAAAAATTAAAATTATTTATTTTTCCATATTACATTTAATAAATCATATCAATAAATTAAATATATAAATATTATCGATCAAATCGTGTTTTTACGTCTAGTATAAGATATTTAAAGAGTTTCATGAAAAAAAAATATTTTGATATAAAAATTTTTATTGGCTATTATTAACCATTAAAACTAGATATTATAAAGAGAAAATTACAAAATAAAATTTGTCAAAACTTTGACAATTCTAAAACTCATTTTGCATGTGCCCTAATAATTAAAAGTATTTAAAAAAAACTTGAGTATAATTTTGCAATTTTTAAAATTTAAATTTAATAATGGCAATAACATGGTTTTAAACATTGAAATTGAGGGGGGTGCATATGGACCCCAATTCAATATCTAAATTCTAAACAAATTGTTATTAGACTTAGAACAAATTTTTTTCTAGTTCTGTTTATTATATATTAAAAAAAGTCATAAAATTTTGGCTAATAATTTATAATATTTTAAAAGATATTTTAAATTTAAAAAGTGCTGGGTTCCGTATGGACCCCAGTGCTAATCGCGGTTTAATATTTATTAAAGTATAACTTTAATCTCTATATAATTTAACCAGAATCATGATAATATCATAAAGATATTGTTTAATCTAAGTTATATTATTAAACTAATTTCCCTGCTAATAAATTGAAACTCATTTTCATTAGTTATCAATTTAATTTCTGTATTCGCCTAACCAAATACCTGCGTTCACACCTTTCAAAACAACATATGGCTGTTGACTTCGCTCTTAAATTCAACCCTCACAATTTAGAAATAAAAACAAAATCTGTCGAAAAAGCTCTTGAGCCTTTAATTATTCAGGTTTTTTAATTAAAATTATATTTGCAATTATTTTATTTGATTATATGAGAATTTAATTAGGTAACTACACTTATAAACTCCAATGGTTTTTCAAATCAAAAGAAGGGATGTTCTAAAAAGGCCGTAGTTCTTGTTGCCACAGTAAAAGAAGCAATTAGATTATTTGTGGAAAAAGGTGAGCTCATAGCAAAAGAAAATACTGATGCTTATAATGAGATTGCTGATAGTGTTAAGGAGGTAATTCAAATTTAATTCTGTTTTGTATTGCATTGTAGAAGCAAATTGATTTATGGATTAAATAGTTTCTTTTATCATAATAAATATATATGTGGAAACTTTATATTGCATAATTTTTGATTTGATAAAATTAAATAATAGTCTGCTATCAGCTGGTACCTTGGGTCTTGTTTTATAATAGAGAAAACATAATTTATATTACAATCTAGCTAATTCTTACTAGATTCTTTTGCTTATTCAGCCTTGGTCTTTCATCGCATGATTTGTAATGATGGCTTATTTTTTTATTGAGAGCTAATATCAATTTTTTAATTAAGTAAGTTCTTATGCCCATACATAAGTTATACACAATGTTATATATCCATTCTAATTGCCAAAAACAGTTCACCATGACAAAATTAACATATTTTGTTGAGGAGGTTGAAATTTTTTTTAAATATGATTAGGCTAAATAGCAATTATGTAATTGCTGAAGAGCCCTTTTAAAATGAAATGTTGTGGAAAACAATAATTTAAATTATATTGACTTTTCTATATTGTTTTCACGTTATAATAATTGTTTACATAATAGCATTATAAATATAAAAAAAACTATTTGTTATAAAATAATTATTTCTAAGCAAATTGTCTATCTCAATCAATTATATCTTTCCTCAACAGGGTTGGAAAAAAACTAAAAACCTGGTTTTTTTGGTTTTTATATGGTTTATTTGGTTTTTTTGGTTTTTTTCATTTAACCTTAACAAAAGTAACAGATTGATATGTAAACAAGGTATAATATTTATTAATGCTAAAATTACATATTGTATTATATAATATAATATTGTATAAATGTTATTTCAATGGTTGCATGTAGAAATAAAGACAATTAATAATGATAAATTTAAAAGTATTTTAATTAAAAACTCTAAATAAAAAAACAAGCTTAGATGCCTTTTCAATTCCAAGCCTATTTCTTAACTTGGAATGGACGAGGCCAAAAGCAGAAAATACCCTTTCTACACTTGCAGATGAAGCCTGAGCCAACAATAATTGCTCCACGATGGGAAAAACCCCAAAAAAATTTGTTTCTATTGTTTTTTCTTGGCTCTTCCACCATTCGTAAGGGGTTAGATTACTAACTATGCTTTCTTTAAAAAGTACTTCTTTGAATGGAATTGCTATAGCCTGAAACTTTAAAAGTAACGGGATAAATAAAGTATTGGCATATTTGTCTGAGGCGAACACATAAGCTTCATTTTTTTCCACATCAGTTAGTTGATATTTAGGGTCCATGTTAATGTGACTCGGTTTAATAAGAAAGGCCAAATAATGGGCCGGCGTCAGCGCCATATTATAACGCTTGATGAATTTGTTTCTTATTTTGTAATCTTCGGTTGCATTAAAAATTTTTTCTTTTAGCTTTTTCCATAATAAAACAACATGTCCTATCGGGCAAATATTTTTTTGCGCTTCGTCGAGTGTTATAGATACTGGCTTTAAGATTTTGATGAGGTCTTCAACATTTCTTTTTAATCCAACATTAATAACTTTAGCGTAAACGCTTTTTTCAATTTTATCCCTGTTGTCCTCACATATTTTTATCAATACGGGCCATGCATTTATAAAACCTTCAAAAAAATCTAGAATGCTATTCCAGCGGGTTTCTGCTGGCATAACTAATTTTGTGGCCCCTGTCTTGCGAAACAACGCGTTTGCATAGTGTTTGTTTCGAAAATATTTTATGATGCTCATAACATGTTCTCGTAGATTTGGAAACTCAAAATCATTAGCTAAGAGATTTAATATGTGGGCTGAGCAACCGTACGCTATAACATTTAGTTCTCTGTGATTTTCCAGCATTTGTCTCATTTTTGTGACGTTAGCCGCGTTGTCGGTAACCACTGACCTAACATAAATTTTTCTTGTTTCATATTTTTTAATTGTACTATAGGCAATTTCCGTCAGATATTCAGCCGTATGAGCATTATCTGAGGTGTCCACAGTATCCATCAAATAGGTCTCACCTGTTGAGGTAGTTAAAGTTAGACCAAGAATTGGTTCATTGTGAACATTTGACCACCCGTCAATCGCGAGGCAAACCAATATGTTATCTAGATTTGCATAACATTTTTTCATCTCTTCATCGTAAACCGTGTCTAATAATGGCCCTGATATATTCTTTCTGTTTGGTGTTATATATCCAGGTCGAAGATCATTGATTAGCTGAAGAAATTGTGGATGTTCAACACTGCGAAACGCGCTATTAGTAGCATAGATGTATCGGGATACTTGCATATCCAAACATAATTTCTGTTGATTCGTTGTTTTCAGAACGAATTGGCCAATGTTGGGAGATTTGAGTTTTTTATTTGGCACAGGACTGGAAGATGTACTGAGGGTTTTTGAAACTGTTATAAAAAACAATTTAATTATACAATGCACCAAAAAATTTTCAAAGATAAGGTAATTAATTATATGCCTGTGTGCACATTTAGAGTGTTGGGCTAGTATCCCTTAAATTTATATCACTCATTTAAAATACAATATTTTAAACTAAAAAAACCAATTAAAAACCAAAAAAACCAGTTAAAACTAAAAAAACCACTGGTTTTTTAAAAAAACCAAGCCAACCCTGTTCCTCAATATGTCTAATGTGACTTTTTTAAAAAACAAAAAAATGTAGATGGAACTAGAATTGTTGGTTTTTAAACTTTATCAAGGTTGGATAGATATACATTGGATGCCTGGTTCTAAATACCATTTCAAAAACATATTTGGCATTTGTGAAAATTAGTAAAAAATACTGAATGTCTATATTTTATTTATTATCAATTGGGTCTAATATTTAGTTTCTAAATTAATTATTAAAGCTAATTCTGCCCGTTATAATCTTTTGAAGTTGTTAAGTCCTAAAACTGACTTGTTTTATGTATTTTCTAATATCAAAAATCATATCACTTTGTATCCTAAAACATTTGACTTTTTGCGTTTATTTTAAGTTTGTTGATATGCATAAAAAGAGAACATTTGTTAAACTTTAATATTTTAAATAGGCCAAAAATATTATAATTTACCTTTTTTATTATCAGATTTCATGTTTTTGTGGCCTTTATTAACACAATTATGCAAAGTAAGAAAAGAACTTTTACAAACTTCTTACCCATAACATTTTTTCTAAAATCTTCCTAAAATTTTTTTTATACAATAATTTAAACAAATTTTTTGAATTTCGACAAGTATAATTATTGAGAGTTATGTAAGCCTGACAATATTTTATTACAAGCTAAAAAAATTTTGTTTCAAAATTATCAATAAAATAGAGGCTGAAGTTATACACCTCTATGTGTGATAATAAATTTATCATTTTTAGTTCTTGTTCACAAGACGAATTTTTGAGAGTAATAAGCTAACTCCAAAGAACAGACCAGCCATCTTTGGAATTTCAAAATCCTTTTACCTTATTTTTCAGACCTTGTAGGAGCTATAAACATTGAAAATTTAAAAAAATGATAAGCAAAAAAGATTTAAAACAATATTTGAAAAAAATTATTTTTATATTAATTGATAAATTCAAACTTTAAATAATATTTTCACTTAAAACCGATAATATAACATGTTCTGTTTATGGGGTGCCAAATATTTTGGTTAACTTAAATGTTGATATAAAAGCTTGATATACAAAATTTTATTTCTCAATACACAGGTCAACAAATATCAATGTTAGAAACGTGAATTTTTTGAAAACATAAATGAATGCATCCCCATGTTGTATATATTTTTCGCTCTTAGTTTTTTTCGTCTTTGGCTCCTTAGATCCGTATAACGAAAAGGCCCTTTTTGACCAAATTGACAGATCTAAATATACCCTAAAAAGAAAAAATTAAAAATCTTTTTTGCAAATAAAAATCCTTTTTAACTTGTATCTATAATCACAAATAATTAAAAATAAATTTTATTGATATATCAAACTCACACGATATAATAAAAATATTATTAAAAGTATGAATTTAACAGTTTAACTATTGTGAATATGCAAAAATAAAATTTCAATTTTTTGTTTTTGAATCTTTTTTTGTTTTTTGACCTTTTTTTCTAAGATTTTCAATGTTTATATCTGACTAACTAAGTTTGAATAAGAAAAATGGTAAACGGATTTGATGTTCCCTATGATGGCAGGTTTGATCTCTGTAGTTAACTCATAACTCAAAAAATTGTTGACCTGTGTTATTTGAGATAAAAAATTACAAGTGATTTTTATATGAAAAATTTATAAATTTCTTCTCTTAGAGGTTTTATTGTGGTCGCAAAATCATTGGTCATTTTTTCGATATCTCATAATAATAAACAAAGCGGAAAGAAACCATGGAAAACGAAATATATATGAGATAAAAATATCATGGAGATCATTTTCCCCCAGTGTCTTTTTTATTCACTCATCGATGTCTGTTAACCTGTGAATAATTAAATAAACCAGGGCAATATGTGATTAAAAATATTGGCCTGGCCCGGCCCGTACTTTTTTCGTATTTAATTGATAATGTTAAAGCAATTTTTTTTAGCTTGTAATATAAAATTTTCGGGCCATATTTGTAAATTCGGGCTGGGCCTAAAACACAGGTGGGATATCAATGTCAGAAAAGAAATGTTTGACATTGAAAAGAAATGATCCCCATGATGACCTTATCTCATATTTACGGATTCTTTCTTCGGCTATTTTGCTACGTCCATATCGAAAAAATGGCCATTTTCGACCAGTTTGACTGAATTTGCGACCTTAAGAATACCGGTAACAGAAAAAATTCAAGAATTTTTATATAAAATCACTTGTAACATATTTTTTTATCTTCAATAATGAGAAATAAATTTTTTAAATATATCAAGCTCTTAGATCAACATTTAAATAACATAGATCAACAATTTTTTGAGATTTATGAGTTAAACACAGAGATCAAGCCTGCCATCTTAGGGAATATCAAATCCGTTTACCGTTGTTCCTAATCAAACTTATTTAGTTAGGTATAAACATTGAAAATTTTAGAAAAAAAAGGTAAAAAAAAACAAAAAGATTCAAAAATAAATTGAAATTTTATTTTTGCATATTCACAATAGTTAAACTGTTAAATTCGAACTTCAAATGATATTTTAATCAAAAACCGATAATATATCGTGTCGTATTTAAGTTTGGACGCGATATTTTGTATTATTCAAATGCCGATGTAAGAGCTTGATATATTAATAAAATTTGTTTCTCATTATTTGTAATTATAAATATAAGTTACAAGGGATTTTTGTATGCAAAAAAGATTTTTAAATTTTTTCTTTTTAGGGTATATTTAGATCTGTCAATTTGGCCAAAAAGGCCATTTTTAGTTATAGACGGAGCCTAACGGAAGAAACTAAGAAAAACGAAAATATGAGATTAGGCCATCATGGGGATGCATTTTTTTATGTTTTTATAAAAATCACGTTTCTGAGATTGAAATTTGTTAACCTGTGTAATACAAAACAATTCCCAACCTAAATAGGACACGATGTTTTTCGTGGTTTAATGAGAATATTGTTTAAAATTAATAATATAGCGCTTTGAATACATATAAAAAATTTCAATTTATTTTTTTTTCCACTTTTTTATTGTTTATTGATGACTTACACAGTTTGATTAGAAAAAATGGTAAACGGATTTAAAAATTTTTAAGATGGCAGTGGTCTCTGTAGTTAGCTCATAACTCTCAAAAATTTGTTCACCTGTGAAATAAATAACCGACAGTTTATAACTCTAACCAAATTCGCAGTTCTGATTCTCCTTTTTTAGGTTAAAGCTGCCGGTAATGAAATGGTTGAGCATTCAAGAGATTTTGCAGATGACCCATGTTCTTCACACAAAAGGGCTGCTATGGTTAAAAGTGCTCGATCGTTGCTTTCAGCTGTAACAAGACTCCTCATCTTAGCTGATATGGTGGACACTCACAATCTTTTAAAAAAGTTGCAAAAGGTTTAAAATTATATGTCATTATGATTGTTACATAGCACAGTGGACAACAAATTTTCAGAATATTGATGATTTTCCAATGTTTTGCATTGCGATTGTGTAAGTTTGTGATACCCCCGAATCTTTTTCATTTTTTCAAAAATTGATCATAAAAACGGAGTCATGCTTTATAGAGGCGCTTTGCTTTGGCGCCTTTGTCTTGGGTACGTTAAAAACACATTTTAATAGATTGGAAACCCCATTGTGTAGAATTTTACGAAAAACACACTATTTGTAGGACACGGCCAATAGAAAAAATAATTTGGTCTTAATTAAAATTATTTAGCTATTAATATTTGTTACCTTCTGAAGAAAGTATAAAATTGTACTTAATTTTAAAGTAATCGAATTCTACTTCAGAAGCTATTTATTTAAACTTTTCCTTTATTGCTATCCCCACATTTTATTAATTCTCCAGAGTTTTTTTCAGATCTTACAATTGAGGAGCTCGAGCACAGTTATTATATGGCCTCGATGGACTCAAATTTTAGAGTGTTGGTATGCGGTTATACTCTCCGGATTTTTGACTACTCGATTATTATTAACCTGAAGAAAAAAACCCCTTTTCGATAATGAGTAGATAATTTTTTTTTCTAAAATGATTTCCTAGTATTATCGACCGAACAATACGGGCGGGCTAGGCCGGGCCGTAATATTACGGCTCGTGCTTAGAGGGATGGACAATAACTATCGATAAATTCTAAGTTACAGTTATAATTAAATTTCAAATGTAAACTATATCTTAGTTAAAGTGTTAACTATTATTATTTAAGAATGACCAACTTATGTCAATGGATTTTTGGTGTTTCGGATACAAAAATAATTGTTAGCACTGTATTTATTTGTACCAGGCTTGGGCATAAATCACGCAAAAGTGATCTTGATCATAGATATAAATCAAATGACTTTTTAAAATTAAATCGCGGATCGAAAATCGTTTTTTAAAAAGCTAAAATCACGAATCATAAATAGTATCTATTGACTTTAAAGAAAATGAACTAAATCACAGATCGTATTTAAAATTGTAACAAAAAGCGATTCAAATGATTATATTTATTACATTTATTTGTAATACGAAAACAGAATTATACAATAAATCTGATATAAAAAAGAATAGATGGACAGGTATATAATCACATAAATGATTTTATTTTTTAAAATAACTAATTTTTCTAACATTTCACCAGTCTTCGCTTGGTGTAAAAAATAAATTAGTGAAAATAAACAATCTCTCAACCGGGGTTGACGATGGAAGAATAGATTTGTATTTTATAAATATAGGTTTTATTAGTGGATACAAATTCAATGATTTAATTTCACTTGAAGGATCTTTCATAAAGTTTGAAACCTCCAATTCAACCGTATTAGATGCTGTGATATTGCTATGACTTTCATAACCGAAAAAATCCTCGCTCCGTGAGGTGTTAGATGGTGCAATTTTAGTTTTAATAGGTTCTGAAGATCTAACCATCTTAACTTCTAAAATCAACAACTTCGTCTCGAAAGCTTTTTCTTCTCATCGTAAACCCATCGAGCTTTGTGTCGGGGATGAGAGGCTGCTGCTAATAAGACATAGGTATCAAAAAAATCAAATGTTGTTTTAAAACGTTCTGTTAAGGAGCTGGTAATTGAACTTGAGAGAATGAGCCCATGACCCTCTGAATAGTTTTCATTTTTCAATTTTCTAATTATTGCCTGCAATAAATCTATAGCTTGTGCTAAAGGACTTGTAGCTTTAACATATGTATCAATGTAATTGAGCTCAAATTCTTTAAATGGCGGGTGCTCAAGCATTTTTGAAAGTTCATTTTAGAACGATTGGATAGTAAACAATTGAAGCTATCATAAAGGCTATTCCAACCGGTTATGACGATTACAATTAGTTGCTTATTAAAAATGGACATTATGACTTCAAAAGATTTTGGCCGATTCACATTGTGCCATACAATGTGCATTTTCACATCACATTGTAGTGAATTTTTTGAATTTGGCTGTGCTTATTTATTGTTTACAAATCCGTTGTTAAAACTAAATTAATGGTATGACATGCGCACCGTATATGTTTGGGTAATAATCCTGAAAATCTTCCAAAGATTTATTATTGTAGACTTCTATTTCGTATTCATGTTCGTCATTTATATCAAATAACTTAGAAGAAACATTAAAATTTTAAAAAGCATTTAAGTTAGTCCCGTTATCCGTTATTGTGGCAATAACATTGTTTTTGATCAGGCTTGGGCACGATCTAGATGGAAAACGATCTGGATACAGATCATAGATAGTATCTATTATCTTTTGCAGTATTGAAAAACTATTTATGATCTTTGATCTAAATAGTTTATTTTGAAAATTATCTGTATCTCTGAAATTTTGACATAAAATAGATCATAGATCAATTATATTTTTATTTAGCCCCAGCATTATTTTCAATTATCAGAATAATAAAAAATGAAAGCATGCTGGATGGCCATAGGTTTATTCTTTCAAATTCAATTGCCAACTCTCTATTTGGACGTTTTAAAAAAATATTTTTTTCTGACACATATGTTCTATTGGCAGCAGCCTTGCATCCCCAACACAAAGCGCGATGGGTTTATGATGACGAGAAAAAGAATATTTTAATTAAAATGTTGTTTGAAGCCACAAAAATAGTCCAATTTCCAGAACCTATTGAGACCAAAGTTGCACCTTCTAATATCTCCACGAGCGACAATTTTTTTGGTTATGGTAATCATAACAATATTAATGCATCCAACATGGTTGAATTGGAGTTTTAAAATTATATGAAAGATCCTTTAAGTGAAATAAAATCATTTAATTTGTATCCATATATAAAACCCATATTTATTAAATACAATTTTATTATGCCATCATCAGCTCCTGTTGAACGATTGTTTAGTTTCATTAATTTAGTTTTTACCCCGAATAGGCGAAGACTTACGGATTAAATGTTGGAAAGACTAGTCATTCTAAAAAATAATATCTATTTTTAAATGCCTATCATATATATTTTTATATCAACCTTATTGTATAATTTTTAATTTTCTTATATTACAAGTACATGCTAATAAATATATATTCATTTGAAATACTTTATTGTTGGAAATTTTATCACTGATCTGTGATCTAGATCATTTTTTAAGGCCAAATAGATACTATCTTATCTATGATCCTTTTAAGTTTTTGAAAAATATAAAGTCAATTGATCTATATCTATTTTCTGGATCATTTTTTGGTGATCTATGCCCAAGCCTGTTTTTGATATTATATTGCGAATATATATCCTCAATCATTTCGTATATTTTTTTCATACGTGTGTTCGCCTTTAAACCCTTTGAGGGCGATTGCAAATGATAATCGCGTGTAATCATCAGATATCTATAAATTATAAGAAATAAAATTACTAAATGATATGTCATCCCGAAATAACTTCGATGCTTTTTTGAAAATATATCGCAATTGGTGGCCAAGGTTTTATCTTTAAAAGTGTCCCTAAGTGAAGCTTGGTGATTTTCAAATGAAGCAATGATTTTTTCAAGAGTTCTTCTAGACATAACGACAACGCTTTTGTTCATTTCTAACAATATAAAAATTTTAAAATTATACAAAATAAAAGTTTAAATTTTTAAAATAAATTATATTTATTGCTTTCATAAACAAAGTAAATGTATTTTTTTGATTTATTTTATATGAATGTCATTTGAATAACTATTTCTATCATGATCAATTAGTATGCTACAGTTGTTAATGAATGTAATCTTTTACCTTTGTCCTGTATCTAAATAAATTTTATATATAATATACTATAAAGTATTTTAAAGTTTTGATAATTGTAAAAGATGAAATATCACTTTTCTAATCCTTTATTTTTTTAAATGATCAGTATTTTCTATAAAATGCATTTTTGATCTTGGACAACACTACAACACTTTAAAATTATATTATTGCTAATTGAAATTGTATAAATCTTTAATTTTATAGATAAAAAAATTTTAAATCAGGCTAAAAGCCGTGTTGGCCACTTTTTAAAGCAAATTATGTCTAACACGCCACCTTTAAAACAGATCATTTTGCCAGCCTATTTGAAGTTACAATTATCTTTAAGGAAGTAAGTTTAGTAGCTTTACAACTTAACATAGCAGAAGCAAAATTAATAAAAACTTACAATAAATATTTTATCCTAATTAAAATATTTTAATTTTAAATTTGCCCAATGGTGTCTAGATTATGCAAAAATAAAAAAGACTACCTGATAGCAATTTCAAAAATGAAGGTTGTTCAACAATGCTCAGAGGGTTCAAACCATTAATTATGATATCCTGAAGCAATTGATCAAATCTTTGTTGTGATAATTTAAATGTTTGGATAATGGAAAAAATTAGTTTTTCTTGCTTTACAGCTTTTGTCACCATTTTATTCTTGCATGTTAAATATTCCTCATATTTTATGAAATGTAATTTCTAAATAAAAATTATAATAGAATTTAATTTACCTTAAGGTGCCTGATGTAATTGGAGGTAGAAGTGATCTGTCCTGATATTACTTTTTGACACATCTGACAAGAAGCTGTGACATTTCTTCCTGCCCTAGATTTAATTTGAAAGGATTTTCCATTTAATATTGACAAATTTGTAGAATTAATTTCATTTCCATCATCCAAAACTATTTCGGAATTATTCTCTTCCATTTTAAAAATAACAGATTATTGAATATATCACAAGGAAATTCAAAAGTTGAAATTTAATTTAAAATAATTTTATATCGTAAGTTTTAGAAATACAAAAATAGAAAATTAATTAAAAATTATAGCGTGCTTTCAAATTCAAAAGTATAAATTTAATTAAAAATAATTTTAGCGTAAGTTTCAGAAATTTAAAAGTAAAAATTAAATTAGAAATGAATTTAATAGTGTAAGTTTTATAAATTCAGAAATTTAATTTAAAACAATTTTATAGAGTAGTTTTAAAAATTTAAGAGTGAATTTAACATAAAATAATATAATAGCGTTAGTTTTAGAAATTTAAAAGTAGAAATATAATTTAAAATATTTTTATAGCGTAAGTTTAATTAGCATCGGATAAAAAAATTATTAGAAAATCTTTATTAATTTTTAAATTAATTATTTTGTAAGATTTTTTCTTGATTTTGTATTATGCAGATAGGATTTAATATACTAATAATCTAATTTACCATTAATATACAAATAGTATCAAAAAGACACCTCAAAATTTAATTGATCTGCGATTTAAATCGAATCAAAAATTTCATAGATACAGATCTCTAGTGAACAACGACGACTTAAATCAGAAATCACAAATCTTTGTGAAAGTCATTAAAATTACAGATCTTAGATGCTATCTATAATTTATGATCTGTATCTAAATCGTTTTCGATTTAGATCGTGCCCAAGCCTGGAATGTACTCTAAATTAATTAATGGTGTATTGAAGTCGAAAGCATAGCTAACTAAATTGAATAAAGCAATAAAAGGATTTATAAATAAACAAAATACTTATTTGAATAAATTATAAAATATATTATTGTAGTTAAAAAATTACTTATTAATTATCAGAATATTATACGGTTTTAATTACTGACTATACGATCGATAAATATATTTTTTTAAATTATAAGTTAACTTAGTTGATTTTAACTTTCTCATGCTTGGTTAAGATTATTACCTTTCCACTGAATTTTTTGTCGGTTATTGATTACAATATTTTTATATCAATTATATTTAAATCCTGAGAACAAAATGCAGAGGCTCAAATTCTGATCGTTAACTGTATTAATTTTATCCGCGTATAAAAAGTTCATTTTTTTATGATAGTCAATTATATGGTTGCCTTTTTTTAATATAACAAACTTTGTCCGGTGTGTTTTTTTCGTGCTATAGCATTGGTATTTAAATTACCTTATTTTATTTAAGTATAATATTAATAACTTAAATTGGATATTGTTTACCTGTACAAAATTTTTTTTTTAAAAATAGGGTATATTTTTTTTCTAAAAAAGCCTCTATGGTATTGACTAAATTGATTTTTAATTTTTCATTTGTTTTATAAGGTAGAGCATGATTTGGGAAAGATTCGGCTTGTAAGTACACATCAAGAATTCCTGGATCGATATCAAACTCTTGGACAGAATATCCAAGAATTGTATTTGAACGTCGCCGATCGTCAACGTGATGTCACGGACCTTGACATGAAGGATATGCTGGCCGCAGCTCGAGCAATTCTGAAGAAAAATCGCGATATGCTGTTTACTACCACTAAAGTTTATTGCTTTAAATGTAGCCTTTTGAATTTTATTGGCTCGGTTAAATCGCACTAGCCCTCTGTCGTAGCCTGTAATACTAATGGATGATAATAGATAATTGATTAATTAATGTATTGAATGGCTATGTTATCATGACTTGCAAAAATATTGTTTTATCATTATAAAAGTTTTAGAGATCTGTTAACTTAGTTTTTAAATAATCTTAAATTGCAAACAAGTTAGTATCTCTATAATAATAAATTCAGTCTTATTCCTATCAATATACATATAATGGAATAATTATATAATATTTTATCATACCCTCCATTGGTTTCAGGGCCATTAATATTTAAGTAGTAAATAATATATGTTTCCATATCAATGTTTATTAATTTTAATTTAGTCTACATCCGGTCGGGTCCTAATCATTTTCATAAAACTTATAAGATTGTATCTAAAAAATTTATGTTTTTATTAATTATAAATGCTAAACAGTTAAAATTTATCGATATTATAATTTTTTAAATATAGGCCACGGACTTAAGTTAAAATGCGATGGAGCCTCAAATCCTGTCATTTTTTCACATATGTTTTTATATACAATGGAATGAAAAAAATAAATCAAATATGCATAAATTTATTATTTAACCCTAAAAATATTCATCCTTTTTTGCTTATAATTATTTATTAGTTTTCATACCTTATCACCGCTGAATGAATAATTTTTTAGGCTTATTTGCGTCATCCAGAACTAAGTGCAGCCAAAGCCAACCGTAATTATGTTTTGGACGAAATGTTCAGAGCATTAGGGCTCATAGATAAGCTAATCCGAAGATTAAACGGCGAATCTCAGAAGTGTCCCGAGAATAACGAAGAATTTATGTTTGTCGCGCCATCTACTCCCGACTATTCATCTGTGAGTAAAGAATATCCTTTGGCTTTAGGAGCAGCCACTAAAGAAAGAATTGATTTGGCTGGAGCTATAGAAAGATTTCAAGTTTTGTTATTATTTATTGGAAGCGTATAATTTTCATGTATGCGCAATTTTTTTGATTTTTGTTAGTTAGGAAGAAATTTGCTCATTTGATCCCAAAGTTAGTCTATAAAGAGAGAGGGGGTATGAGATTCAAACCAGAAAATATCAAGAAGAACAGATAAAACAGTACGAGATTAAATTCAGAATATAATAAAATGAGAAAATAAAAGCTCCTAATGATATCCGGCTTTTTTAAGGTTTCTTGCATGGTTAGAATCACCTGCTATTCCACATAGTTTCTTTTTATCTGAGGCCGCCATGCCTGTTAGGACTTTGGTTCGTTTATCTCAAACGCTAGTGGGTCAATGGATTTTACCCATTCGAATAAATATAGTTTTCCTTAAATAAAAGGTATAATTAGATTACACATATCTAAAAAATCATTGAGTGATCTAAGAAAATTATGGAACTTTAGGAAAACAATTGATATTATTTCATATTTTTTTTATTCCAAAATTTCGGGTAATTCCTTAGATAAAAAAATGGCTAAATTGACTAATTTTGCAAAAGATTACTGAAATTAACTAACTTCTATTATTCATTCCAAACAGAGAAATAAAATTCTATAATATATCAAGCTTTTTTATCAACATTTAGGTTAAACAGAATATTTGGCACCCCATACGAAATAAGGCACCATATTATGAGTTTTGAATAAAAATATTATCTGATGTTTGATTTTAATTGTTTTGTTTTATATATTTATTTTTTGTTAAATTTTTTCAATGGTAGCTGGCTTACAAAGTAACGGATTTGAAAACCCCTAAGATGGCAGGTCTAGTTTCTAAAGATAGCTTATATATCTCAAAAATTTGTCGAGCTGTTATCAATATTAAGAAAGTGTTTGATTTGGGATACTTGGTAATTATGAAAATATTTTGTTATATGTGGAGTTATTTCGCATTAAACATTAACGCTAGGCAGACACATAAAAAATAATAAATAATTATCAAAAGTTAAATATGTTGTCTTTGATTTATATGACCTTTTTATTTGTGTTTTTATTTAAAGAAGGGATAAATCCGCGAATGTAATTGTATACAAGAACATTCGAATAAAGATCGCTAACACCACATTTCACAGGCCATCGGATTTTTGAGAGTTATGACTTATGAGCTAACCACAGAGATCAAACATTTTAGAGATTTTCAAATCCGTTTACCGTTTTTTCTAATCAACTTAGTAAGTCAGCAATAAACATTTAAAATTTTAGGAAAAAGGCCACAAAAATAAAAAAGCTTTAAAAACAAAAATAAATTGAAATTTTCTTTGCTTATTTACAACAGCTAACTGTTAAATTCAAACTTCAAATAATATTTATATTCAAAACGGATAATATCATGTGGTATTTAAGTTTGGACGCGAAATTCTTTATTATCTAAATGCCGATTTAAGAGCTTGATATACTAAAAAAGTTTGTTTCTCAAATAAGTTACAAATAATTTTTATATACAAAAAAAGATCAAAATTTTTCTTTTTAGGGTATTCTCGAGGTGAATCTGTCAATTTGGTCAAAAAAGGCCATTTTTTTGATATGGACGAATCCAAGGAGCCGAAGGCGGAAGAAACTACGAAAACCCGAAAATATATGAGATAAGGTCATCATGGGAATGTATTTTATGTTTTCATAACTTATTTTTTCTAACATTAATATTTGTTGACCTGTGTTATATAACGCATTGAATGTGTGGCAAATTATTAAATAAAATATAAAAATTAAAAATAGGTTTAAGTGTTCTAAAATATATATTTATATAGAATATGTCCAAATAGTATGTATCTTATTTAAATATAAGTTAATTTATCAACATTAAATTAACTAATCCTTTTTAAAGCCACCACGTCGTTAATACATGCCATCTAAATAGATTTTAACATTCAGAATTTTATGCGGACACACATAATAAATTAAAATTGTTTTCTGAATTTCTTAAAAAACTAATAATATTAGAGGTTGAATGATTCATTATTTAATTTGTCTCCTTAGCTTACATATTTTGGTATACTTAATGTCAAATTTTTTAATAGGGTGATTTCTCAAAAAAAAGTTTTTTGCTATTCTTGTTTTGACCTTGAAGGATATAAAAAGGATGACGTATTAAAATCAGGTGACACTGCCCAATATAGCCCCTATCACATTTGGGAAAATCGAACATAAAGCATTTTTTCAAATTTTGTTTGCACACTTAGTGGGATTTTT
The DNA here is from genome assembly GCA_030555515.1 of Acutogordius australiensis. Classification (NCBI taxonomy): domain Eukaryota; kingdom Metazoa; phylum Nematomorpha; class Gordioida; order Gordea; family Gordiidae; genus Acutogordius; species Acutogordius australiensis. The sequence continues at coordinate 22,893,343 of CM060242.1, forward strand.
AATACAACCATTAGGGAAAAATGGATTTAAAATATTTAATTTTCATCACAGGTTTTTACAATTAAGTGGATTTATAAAAAACCAAAATTAGTGATAACTATTATTTTCTAAAATCTGTAATACATATTAATTATCTAGGTAACAAACAGGGTCTTCCTTATTCGAACATAACTATTTGTTAGGCCAATTTTATTTTGATTTTGGGATAATTTTACACCCAAGCTACATAATGGTGCATTTTACCTCATCAAAGAACCCACTTTGGGGTCCCAAAATGGTTTTAAATAAAATTCATTTTGTGGAGCGTATTGATTGATGGCTTTTATGGCAAAAAATATTAACAATGTTTTTTTATTAATTTGCTTCTAAAAAGGCAATTTATCACAGGTCGAAAATTTCAATGTTTTAAAAAATAAAGTTTCATTGAAATGAAATGATCCCTATGATGGCCTTACTTCTTATATTTTTTCTGTTTTCTGAAGTTTCTTTCGCCTTTGTCTATTTTCTTAGGTCTATTGAAAAAAACCAAGTGACTAATTTTACTTCGAGGATATCTAAAAAAAAACTAAAAAAAATATTTTTGTTATATTAGTATTATTATATAAAATTTCATTTTTTTAATATAGTCGGATTCAGGACCCAATTGGGTAAATAAAAAGATGCTTCAAATGGTAGAATCTACAAAAAATAAATACATAGTACTAGGTATAAGAGAGGTTTATCTTGTTTTTTTTTATAGCTCTGGGAAAGAAATTAAACTCGGGATTGTGATCGCAACTTTAAAACTCATTAAAAATCATTTATATTTTTTTATGTTCAGTGTATTTATACAGGCAGCTAAATACAAAAACCTCCCTTCCCTATTTCCCGCATTTTTGTCTTAATTTTTAATATATTGTGCCTGATTGCTTCAAACTTTTTTATATTAGTGCTGTCTAAGCAATTTAATTTTTTTTTCTTTTTACTTATATTTGCATAATAATTCAAAAAATGCGGTTGGTGTGGTTTATCTAATAAGAAAGACAAAAACACAAATACTTATAAAAATTAATTCTTAAATATAATATGTAAATAAAATTATTGGAGAAAATAAAATGTAGTAATTGTGGAGAAATAAAAAGTGAAATAAAAGTATTGTGGTAATGATTATATTACACAGGTCAACAAATATCATTTTAAAAAAAAGTTAATGAAAACATAAAAGCATGCATCCCCATGATGGCCTTATTACTTTTCGTTTTTAATTTCTTCCTCGGCCCTTAGATCCGTCCATATCAAAAAATGGCCTTTTTTGACCGAATTGACCGATTTAAATATACGCTAAAAAGAAAAAATTTAAAAAAACTTTTTTTCATATATGTAACCCATGTTATTTATATTTATCTTCACAAATAATGAGGAATAAAGTTTTTCATCAGCATTTTGATAATTCAGAATATTTCGCGTAAAATCTTAATTACGACACTATATATTATCCGTTTTTAATAAAAATATTGTTTGAATTTAACAGTGAATATGCAAAAAAAAATTTCAATTTATTTTTGTTTTTGAAATTTTTTGTTTTTGTGCATTTTTTCGAAAATTTCAATGTAGCGGACTTAGTTTGTTTAGAAAAAAAGGTAAACGGATTTGTAAATCCCTAAGATTGCAGTTGATCTCTGTAAGTAGCTCATAACTCAAATTGTTGACCTGTGCTATAGATTAACGATTACGTTGATAGATGATTAATTTTCTGTATGTCAAAATAAGTTCTTTATAGAAAAAAGTGAAGAATAATTAAAAGGATATTGTAAACGAAAGATTTAGATCATTAATTAAAAGCATTTACGATTAGGACTAAGAATAAAAGAATTATCAAAGCATGTCATTGATACAAATAAATTTATCTAACAAAGTAATAATTTTAAATCGATAAACAACTGATATGACTCATCAAATAATAATAATTTGATAAACATAATTACGATAATAATAAATACACTAAGACAAACACTTAATAATTATTTTGTTTGCAATGCGATTTTATAAAGTCACTAGCAGATAATATACCTGCATTGTTATAACAAAGGTCGACATTAATGTCAGAAAAAGAAGTTTTTAACAAATGATCTCCATAATGGCCTTATCTCAAATATATTTGCCGTTTTTCAAAAAAGTTTCTTTCGCCCTATTTTGCTACGTACAAAAATGGCCACTTTTGACCAAATTGACAGATTATGCGCCCTCGAGAATACCCTAAAAAAATTAAGAAGAATTTTTTTTAACATATTAATATCAATTGTAACATATATTTTTTATCTCAAATAAGAAATATAGTTTTTAAAGATATCAAGCTTTTACATCAACAATTACATAATACAGAATATTTGGCATCCCAACCTAAATAGGACACGTGATAAAATTATTATTTGAAGTTTGAATTTAACAGTTTTGCTGTTGTTAATATTAATTAAATTTTAATTTATATATAATCTTTTTTGGTTTTCATTTTCTTTAAATTTTAAATGTATATAGCTGTAAAAAGTTCGATTAGAATATACGGTAAAGATTTGAAAATCTCTAAGATTGCAGGTCTGGTCCAGAGCCCTAGCCAAGATTTTTAAAAAGGAATTCTAAACAATTTATACAATTTTGCACAAATTATTTATTTTAATTAATTTGTTTGATTTATTCGGCGTTTGATGTGAGTCTCAACAACTTAAAATATGGTAGCTATGAGGTCCAATCATTGATATCGAAAAATTTGTATAAAAAATTTATATACATGCAACATTTGAACATTTTATACATAAAGCTTTTAAAAAGTTTTATTAAATTCTTTCATATGCAAAACGATAATTTGTAGATGATGAAATAAATAAATAGAAAATAAAATTTTACTTCGACTCGTTGAAAAATATCGAAAAAATAAAAATCATCAATGCATCAAAATTCCGTTTTACCAAAAAATAAAAAATCAGCTTAACAATTAAAAGGAGGAAACTTCATTTTTCGAATTAAAATTTAATTTGATAGGCCTCAAGAAAAATCAAAATTGCAGATAACGGAAAACGAACAAAGCTAAGGACACAAGGTCAAATGCTGAAAGTGTCGGCCAAAAGGGAGAAAAATGGGCCTTTTTCTGGGCCAAAAAAAGGGAAGAGCTCATAGTAATTTTAACCCAGAAAATTTGGACCCCTTTTTAGTTATTCTAAAGTTGCAATAGATTATTACCAAAAAAAACACTTGTATTAAAAAGCCATTTAGATAAAAAGCCTTTTTTTACTAAGAAAAAGGCTTCTTATATAGGCCCATTTTTACGAAAAAAGTCCTTCAATTTCTTTAATGGCTGCCTCTTTTTTATCCCAGGCCTGACTAAGGCTACATTTAATTTTACTAAGAGCAAGGAACGAGATTTTACGGAGAGTAGAACAAGAATATGTGTAAAATAAGACATTTTTAATCACTATTAAAGAAGTTAAGGCCAGAGAGCCCCTGCCCCTCTTACAACCTCACCCCTTCCGCCCAGGCCGAATTCTTGTACGCAGGCTTGATAAAAAATTAGGGGCCGGGCTGGATCGATTTCTCAAATCCCACTTTGTTTTAATTTTTATTATATATTAACAAGAATAAAAAATGATGAATTTATTATCTCACGCTGAACTACTGTATTTTATTGATAATTTGAAAGCAATATTTATTTAGCTTGAAATATAAAATTTTCGGGCCGTATTTGTAAATTAGGGCCAGAATATCACGACGACCTGGTTTGAACTCTAATTACCATGGGCCATGCATATGATGAAATTTCACTTGTAAGGTAATAAAGAGAACTCCTACCCTCAAAAAGATTTGTGGCATAAACTCGAAGAGGCGATTATCATTTTATGTTTTTATCATGTAAGAGTTCTAAAATACGAGTTGAAAAAAGAGACTATATTTGGCCCCACCCGGCCTAATCATCAAGATTCGGCTTGATTAACCAAGCTGAGTTGGAGCGTGTCTGAAGGACATGATGGAAAAGCTTAGTGCATAATTGTTTCAAGACAACCTAGCAGCGATAACTGAAAGGCAATATAATTTCAAACATTGCGAAATTTGAGCTATACTTTTTTTAGAAATTGGTTACAATTTTTCTAAAACAATTTGTAAAATCTGTATAATTTATAAATAACAATTTTTAAATATTTAGCCCCCCATTTGGCGTACGGCGCCTTTTTGAAAAAAATTGATCGTCGCCTATATGTATCGACGGACCGGATTGAATAAAAAAAAATCTAATCGAACAAAGGACTAATTTAGAATTTCGATGGTTAGGAAGACCGGTCTGTGTAAAACACAAAGATGAAATTAAAATATTTATCAAAGAGCACATATTCATTGTTAAAAATAAGAATTAAATCATAAAGTGTTTTTGAGGTTAAAAATTGTGGACTGTACAAACCTTTCAGAGCACCTTATGCATGAGATTAAACAACTTTGTTGCACTAAAAAATTTTATAATTATGCCTTGCGATAAATGCCATAATTGTTTAAAAATGTTTTACATATATCAAATGAAAATATAAAGAGTTAAAAATACCGATTTCATTAAGAGAACCTTTTTCCGTTTATTTTTCTTTAATTTTAGTAATCCTGATATGAAGATAAATTCGAAAAAATCACAATTGAGACTCATGATCCTAAAGTGTTAATCTCTCATTTAAGTTTTTGCATATTCTAATTAGATTTTATTATTTAAAAGTTAGTATGCCAAACATATTTTTAATCCTATCGGATAATCAAAAAATCTAGCTTTAATTAAAAAATAATATTTTTATTTTTACAAAATTAAAGGGTCAATTAAAGTTATCAAACGAATCTTTAAATATTTTTTTGTTTTGAAATTATGAGGTTGCAAAAGACGTGAGTTTTGTTATATCGGCATTAAATTAATCTGGCAAACAAATGGTCTCAAAATACATAGGATTGAACCGCTAATAACGCTAGGGTTTTTTTTTATAGCAGCAAATTGCGGTTAAACCAAACATTGTCAGCACAAGCGCCACGACTGAATTGGAGTCAACATTAGATAATATACTTGCATTTGCCTTGGGGTTGGCGCACTCTCCTTCCACAAGAGAGGAGACTCGTGACCGAATTTTAGAAAGTTGTGATACTGTTCGTAAAGCCCTTCAGAGCCTTCTCAATGAATGCATGACAGACAATGAAAATTATAATCATGCTGATCAGGTTTATATATATATTTTTTATATTAAATAGGTCAACAAATTTCAATGTTATTAAAAATAATTTTAGAAACATAAAAGCATGCATCCCCATGATGGCCTTTTCCGTTTTTCTTTTTCACTCGCCTTCGGCTCTTTATATCCGTCCATATCGAGAAAATGGCCTTTTAACAGTTGCGGACTCGAGAATACCCTAAAAAGAATAAATTTAGAAATCTTTTTTTTATATAAAAACCCCTTGTATTATATTTATCATCTTAAATAATTTTAGTATATCAAGCTTTTACATCAGCGTTTAAATAATACAGAATATTTCGCGTCCAAACTTAAACACGACACGATATATTATCGGGTTTTAATAAAAATATTGTTTGAAGTTTGAATTTAACAGTCTAACTGTTGTGAATATGCAAAAAAATAATTTCAATTCTTTTTTGTTTTTGAATCTATTTTTTTTTTGACATTTATCTAAAATTTTTAATGTTTATAGCTGATTAACTAAGTTTAATTTAAAAAGGGTAAACGGATTTGAAATTCCCTAAAATGGCAGGTTTGATATCCGTAGTGAGCTCATAACTCTCAAAAATTTTTTGACCTGTGTTATATAAAATTAACTTAAAGGCGCGTTCGGAATTTATTCATATTTTGAAACTAGAATTTATTAAACTTATTGGATGTTTTAGCTATGTTTATATGAAATTAAATAGACATTTAATTAAGTTTTTAAGTATAATTAGAGCAATTGCTCCCAATTAAAGAAATACAAGAAAACAATGGACGATCTTAAACTTAAATTTCATAATAAAATTTTTATAATTATCGTAAAAATGAATTTACTCCGAACGCGCACTTAAAAGGAAATGATGTTTATTAATCACTCAACTATAAAGTTTGGGTGTTTTCCCAACTTCACATCGTGTCTACAAAACTAAATAGGTAAATTAAAAACAATATATTACATTTAATTTTTAGATTTTTAATATAATATTAAAAACAGGGCATCGGGCCTCATGTCACGGTAGAACATTCGGCTGAAGAATTGAAGCAATTATTGCGCCGGGCCGTAGTTGATCACGTGTCGGATTCATTTCTAGAAACAGGGGTTCCTCTTATGATTTTGGCAGAGGCCGCACGGACAGATGACACTCCTGGCGTTGAAAAGGCAGCAGAGCTATTTCAGGAGCACGCTAAAAAACTGATTCAGGTTTTATAAATCATTTTGTATACCTTTTTTCATCTTATGTTTTATTTTATACTTTTAGTAAACATTTCTGACGAGTTTTAGAACTCGGATTGAAAATTTTGTATCATTAAGTTTTTTTGGGGTTGCACAATCATAATAATAGAATATTAACTTATAACTTCCACTGAATTTATTAGTAATTTTTGCCCAAGCATTCTTTTTTGTTAGTATAATTGCCATGGCAAAAGGGAATTATTTAGAGGATAATCACCTGAAAATGGATAATAAATTAGGAAATTATATATAACCTAATATATGCCCTTTTAATTATTAAATTTTGGATATTGCAATATTGAAAATTGAAAAAAATATTAATGTTAAAAAATAGGATACTTTTACATAAGACACATGCTTACAATTAAACCTTTTAATAGATAATTTGTACAAGATCATCATTTTTCTTTGAAGTTTATTAATTTTTTAAATTTTTAATTGTATAACGTTGATATATAAATGATTAGATGACCAAAAAGGTAATGGATGATTTTTGAATTAATTAAGGACTAGAAATTTTGCAATTAGGTAAAATTGTTTATGTAGTTTTTTATCAATGTTAATTTTTTTGTATTTACTTTTCCATTTTCTTGGCCAATCTTTTCCCTGTGTCCTTTATCCCAACCTAATTTATATAATTCCTAAACCATGTTTTTTAAAAAGTTTGGGACCGGCATGACTTTTCAAAAAAATTTATTTTTTGTTTTAGTTTGGGACAAAACTAATTATGTTCTTTGCACTCAGAATATGGTATATGAGCCAAATTAGCTTGTAATCAAGTTGTAAGACATAGGGGCAATTATGTTAGACCAACTTAATTTATTTAATTAATATTATTATTAAATTTACAATGAATAAGTGACCTATGAAATCGTGGAAAGTGTGATTCACCTGTTTTTAAAATCGACTTTCTGCTTAATACCAATTAACCTTTTTTAAATTGCATTTTATTGATAAAAAACCGCCTAACAACATATAGAACCCAGTTTTTATAGTATTTATAAGCTTAATAAAAAACTTAAAATTTGTTAAAAACAACGAATTTTAAGGTGTCCAAAAACGAACGAATATTAAGGTGTCCAAAAACGAACGCAGAATATTTTTAAATAACACAGATCAACAAATTTAGAGTTATGAGTTAACTTCAGAGATCAAACCTTCCATCTTAAGGACAATCCGTTTACTGTTTTTTCTAATCAAACTTTATTAGTCAGCTATAAACAAAGACAATTTTAGAAAAAAGGTCAAAAATAAACAAAAAAGATTTAAAAACAAAAATATATCGAAATTTTTTGTTTGCATATTCACAACAGCTAAACTGTAAAATTCAAACTTCAAATATTGAAAACGATAATATATCGTGTCGGACGCGAAATATTTTGTAATATTTAAATGCTGATATAAGAGCTTTATATATTAATAAAATTATTTCTCATTATTTGTGATGAGAAATATAAGTTACAAGGAATTTTTATATGAAAAAAAATTCTTTATTGTTTTTAGGGTATATTAAGATCTGGCAGTTTGTAAAGGCCATTTTTCGTTATAGAAGGATCTAAGGAGCCAAAGACGAAAAAACCAAGAGAAACGAAAAATATATATGAGATTAGGCCATCATGGGGATGCATTCTTTTATGTTTTTATATATTTCACGTTTCTGACATTGATATTTGTTGACCTGTGTAATGAGAAATAAAATTTTGTATATCGAGCTTTTATATCAACATTTAAGTTAACCAAAATATTTGGCACCCCAATATAAACAGAACATGTTATATCGGTTTTAAGTGAAAATATTATTTTAAGTTTGAATTTAGCAATAAATATAAAAATAATTTTTATCAAAATAACGGATCTAAGGAGCCAAAGGCGAAAGAAACTAAGAAAAACGAAAAATATATATAAGATAAGTTTTTTATGGAAATGTTTATGTGATATTGATATTTGTTGACCTGTGTAAAATTGCAATTTTAACTTATATTATTTAGTATATAAAATCATTCTAAATTTTCATGTTTAAGTTTTAAAATTTTATGTATAAAAAATTTCAAAAGAACGTGATAGAAAAAATAACAAAAAAATAAGAATATGATATTATTCCACTATTTTGATATAATTTGTAATATATTGGATTAGTAAAAGTTAATTGTTAAAAAATTATTTATAAATACAATTAGTTATAAAACTTTGGGTCAATGCCCATATTTATATGCCTATACAATATAATATTGATAGTTCCTCTGCTTCAATAGGTCAAATTTGTCATTAGAAACAGTTTAAACGTTGAATTTATAAAAGGTCGGTTAAATTTATATTCCATGCGTTATTATAAATATCAAAAACTTGACGTTTTGGCATTTGTGAAACTTAGTAAAAAATACTGAATGGTTTAATATTAAAGTTGCTAGATTCATTATTGAAGCTTATTCTGTCCAATATTATCTTTCAAAGATGATAAGCTCTAAAATTGCCTTGAAATAAAAAAACCGCCACTATATTTAAAATATTTGACTTTTTCCATATATTTTAAGTTAGTTTATATGCAAGTTAAGTGTAAAATTCAATATTTTGGATAGGCCAGAAATATCCTAATTTATCTTTTATATAGGCTGTTTTTCAGAAAAATAATAATAAGTAAGAAAATGGACTTTTAATTTTTTACTCGTAACATATCTATATTTCCTCTCAATTTTGGAAAGGATAAATTTATTTGCAATTTTTACATAAAACTTTTAAGTGCTAGTAAAAGTTAACAAATACAAACGTAGAAATGTTATATTTGTTTTTATTAAATCTTAGAATTATAAATTTTGTCAAATGTTTGTTTTCATTTTTAAAAAAGTCATCGAACGTTAAATTAAATTGAGGGTAGTACATGATAGGCTGCGGCTAATACTTCTTTAAAAATTGAAAAAAAAATTTCTATAATAAAAATTTAAGCGGCTAATATTAAAAAATGAGATTAGGTTTTTTGGTCGTTTTAGGATATGCCTAACAAAATATAATTTTTTTTTCACACTAGCCGCCTCAATGTTATTCAAATGCGTGCGATTTTTTTTCGTCAAATTTTTTTTTCCACTAGCCGTAGCCTTATTGCAACGTTTTCTGTATAAATTGCATCTTAAAATTGGATTGGTAGTTGGCCAGAAAGTCGGCTTTGAAGGTAGGAAATATTTATTAAAAAATACAATTTTTTTGCTCTGAAGGTAACTTTTTATTTTCAAAATTAACATTAGTATTCCAATAGCAAAACTATTATAGCCTAAATTATTTTCTCCTCTGTCTAACTTTATATTTACAAACAAATTTTGCACTTTTGAGTATTTTTAGTACAGGGAGCAAATTTTTGCCCATTGAAGCAAAAAATTATTTTTGCTTTAATTTCTAAAATCAATCCGGTCCCAGTCTTTTGAATTCTTAAATTTATAATGAACATTAAGGATTATATTTTAGCAATTTTTCAAGAAATTAAAAAAAAATGTGTTTTTTAAATTGATATCTTAGAAAATTGTAAAAATTAAAAAAAATTTGTTTTTTTATAAAATCAACATATAAAAGATAGTTCTTATTTTTTAAAATTAAAAAAATTTAAGTGTCTATAACTTATCACCTCCAAAGGTTGCTTTGCCCGGACTTGTTGGATTGAGATAAAATTGACCATATGGTCCACCTCAAATCGACAAACTTTGTCTGTAATTTATTTATATTAAATTGGGTCTAATATTTAGTCTTGAAATTTATCATTGAAGCTAAATCTGCCCGTTATAATCTTTTGAAGTTGTTTAACCCTAATACTGACTTGTTTTATGTATTTATAATATCACAAAACCATATCACTATGTTTCATAAAATATTTGAATTTTTACGTTTATTTTAAGTTTGTTGATATGCATAAAAAAAGAACATCTGTTGAATCTCAATATATTCTAAATAGGCCAAAAATATTCTTATTTACTATTTTTATCAAATTAAACGTTCTTGTGGCTGTTTTATTTAAAAATTAGTAAATAAAGGAAAAAAATAAATTTTTTAAAATTTTTTAACCTTATTATTATTTCAAAAATCCTCCTAAATATTTTTTATACAATAAATTTAACAAATTTTTTGAATTTTGTCGAGGATAAATATTAAAAATTATGTACAATTTCTCATATCGTTCATCAAACTAAAAGGACTAGTAAAAGTTAACAAATGTAAGCAGACAAATTTTACATTTTCCTTAAAATTCTATAAAACATGGCAAACTTTTGTTTTTATTTCATAAAAAGCTATGGGTACGTTGTAAAATGTTGGGGGAAAATGTTATATAGCGATGTTCTATGTATAAAATGCAATTTTAAATTTAAATTGGATTGGTAGTGACCCAGAAAGTCGGCTTTGAAGATAGGAGTAAAATACTGAACATTACCAATTTTTTTGATCTGAAGTACTCTTTTTCTTTCCAAAATTGACAATAGTAAGAATCAAATTAATAAAACTGTTATAGCCTAACATAATTGCCCATATGTCTAACTTATTATATATAATCAAATTTGGCAATTTTAAATAATTTAATATAGTGCAGGTAGCATTTATATTTAGCGATTTTTTAAGAAATTTAAAAAAATGCTTTTTTAGTTATATTAAACTGAATATTCTTTATAAAATTGTAAAATTTTAAAATAAATTTTTTAAGATAATAAACACATGCAAGATAGCCCTTATTGTCCTCTTCAAAATAAAAAAATTAAGTCTCTACTATAAAACCTTTTGACTTATAACCTCCCAAAGTTGCGTCAAATGTGAAAATTCACCTTGCGATTTTTTTTCTTCCCCTATCTCCTTCAAAAATACTTCCGTTCTAAAAAAAATTTCCAGTAGAGATACCTTTAGATCTATGCAAAATTTCAGCCAAATCAAAAGGGGTACCCCTCCCGGACTTGTTGGATTGAGGTGGAATTGACCATATTTGTTATTTGCATTATGCGCAGAACTAACTGATTTACCATGAATGTGTGACTGCGCAAAATAGGGAACTCCTGTCTTTTTGTGTCTTGATATATCTAGATGGCATTATGTGGCGCGGGTAAAAAGATTAGGGCCCTGTAACATACATTAGGAAAGTTTTTGATGTCATATATGTTACGTTTATACAGGTTTCCGAATTAGCGTGCTCACTCTCAACCCAGGAGGAAGGTGTTAAACTTGTAAAAGTCGCTTCACTAGAATTAGCACGTCTTTATCCTCAAGTAATTAATGCGGCCAAGTTACTGGCTGTTCGATCGAATTCCAAGCCTGCCCAAGAAAATTTCAGTGCATTTAGCACTGCTTGGCAGACACAAGTTCGAATATTGACTGAAGCTGTTGATGACATCATAACAATACACGACTTTTTGGCAGTTTCCGGTGAGTAAATTCGTTATGTTTCTTTTATATGAAAAGATTTTAAAAAAAAATGTATTATAAGCATTAAAATTAATAATAAGAATTAACAATTTTCAAAGGATATATAATATATGCAGAATAATAGAGATTGAATTAGGGACCTGAAGGCCTAAATTATAAAAAACAAATAATGGACCGGGCCGGGCTGATTTTTTGAATTGCCTTTTTTTTTAACTATTAACAACAAGAACTAAAAATAAAAATGATAAATTTATTTTTAAACGATACAAGGTATTACCTCCATACTCTGTATTTAACTGATAATTTTATAACAAAAAGTTTCAGCTTGTAATATAATATTTTTGGGCTGTATTTAAATCCGGGCCGGGCCTAAAATAAATACTAATTTCGGACTGGGCTTAAATTAATAAAATATGTTGGGCGGGCCCTGCCGGAATCTCGCAGCCCGGTTTGAACTTTAATATATATGGTCAATTCCACCTCAAATCGATTTTCCTTCAAGTCTAAAGGGCTGAAAATTGGTACATTGGTAGGATCCTTGGGTGTTGATAAAAACCTGTAATTTTTTTGACCAAATTAATTTTTGATCGATATATGAGAAAAATAATTTTTCATTTTTGCACGCAAGTATCTCAAGTATTGTAGCTAGAATTATAATTTTTTAATTTTGAATATCCTAATGTGGGCTACCTAACACGCAAATAAGACAGGCCAACATTTTTGAGTTAGCTATCTATAGAAATCGAATATATCTTAAGGATTTTCAAATCCGTTTTACCGTTTATTTCTAACTTAGTAAGTCAGCTATAAACATTAAAAATTTTAGAAAAAATGCCAAAAATAAAAAATAAACAAAAAAAAATATTGAAAGAAATTATGTTTTTGTTTAAAAAAGCTAAACTGTTATATTCAAATTGCAAATAAAATTTTATTAAAATTTATAATATATCGTGTTGTATTTAAGTTTGGACGCAAAATATTCTGTATTATCTAATGCTGATGTAGAGCTTGGTATACTAAAAAAAAATTACAAAGAATTTATATGAAAATAAAATCTTGAGTTTTTTTTTTTAAGGTACAATTTGGTCAAAAAGACCATTTTTTCGAAATGGACGAATCTAAGGAGCCGAGGCGGAAGAAACTACGAAAAACGGAAAACATTTATGAGAGAAGGCCATCTTGGGGATGTATTTATGTCATAAACTTATTTTTTTCATGTTGACCTGTTTTATATTTTAAAAGAATATATTTTAAGTTACCAAAAAATTAATGTCAAGTTTTAAGTAAATTATTCATAAACGATTTATAAATTTTCTTTAAAAATTTATAACATTGTATTTTATTAATAAATTTATGAATTATAAAGTTTAGGACGGTCATAACTTTTAAAATAATTAATTTTTTGCCTTAATTTTGCGACATTTATGCTCTCTGCCCATTTTAGAAATGGTCAATGCTATTGTTAAATTTACAATGAAAAAGTGAAGCCATTTTTTTGCTTTTTTTGATATTTAAAATGCATTTTATAGATGAAATATTGCTTATTAACAAATAGGAGCCCCAATTTTTTTTTGATTTTGAAGTTTCTACAACAACCAAAATTCGCCAAAAAAAACAGCGAATTTTAAGGTGTCAAAATACGATCGTATTTTATCATAACTAGATCTAATTAATAATATTAATAACCTTAAATCATAATTTGTAGGTTTAATAAAAAATAGCAAGTACTCTATGTATACAAAATAAAAAAAAAGTGATAGCAAAATTAACAAAAAAGATAATGATATTATTTAGTTTTGATAACACTGGACAACAAAATTTAGACGAAGTTAAGCATCAATTATCCCAACCATTGATCTTGGTCAAGTTTTTGGTGCTGAGTACGAATATAAAATTAGAATTTTACTTACTGCTTCAAAATTTTTGTTATTTATGTCATTTTAAGGGTATTTATTTTAAGCTTTTATAATTTGATAACAAAAAAGCATAAAAAAATTGAAAAGCTTAGAGAGAGAAAACTTTAATTAACGACTCAAGGTATTTTGATTTATACAAAAATTTTTTTTTTTATTTTTTAAATTTACTCATTTTTTTCGACCTTTTTCAGATCCAAATTTCTTAAGCCAGATTATAAATTAATTATACAATTAACATTTCTAGACTAGTTTTTAACATAGAATACGGATATGATCTGAAACCTGAATAATTTAATTTTATACAGGTGAAGAGATTTTGTAATTTAGCATATACAATATGAACATAACATTATGCACCATTTATTTAATTAAGACATGTTAAACATAATTAAAATGAATTTGACCCAAGCATTTAATTTAAAATATGGTCGCAGTAACTAAATTTTTTTGTGAGGAAGCTATAAGGTTTTTTCAATAGTAAGTTATTTTTAAATCTTTATTTCCATTGGTAAAGCCTCGAAGCTAAAAGTTCTAAGTCGTTTTTGCTCAAACATAGATCTCGAACAAGGTCGTTAAACATATTAAAATTTGGGTAAATTCTTGCTGGTAATTTTCTTCTTTGTTTATTTAACGGATGTTCGCTGCAAATATCTGGAAAATAGAAACTGGCAAATTTTCAGAATGCCCAATTGGCCTAGGGTGATACAAAGTTGGGATATTTAATTTTTTTTTTCTTTTATTTTAACCCGATAACTTTTACCCTGCAAAAATAACAGTCCGTTAAAAAATCTTTTTGTTGTCTCCATACCATTGGGGCAAATTTAAAACAATTAAAATTTTGCTAAATTAAACAGGCAAATATGGTTCTAGTATTTATAATGTTTACTTTCAATGAGATTTGTGCAATATGGGAACAAACACACCTTAATGCTAAATTTATTGTCCTGAGGCGGAATATTTATGGCAAAAGAGAGAATAATGATTTTTTTTCATCAGATGCGCGAGACTTTATTTTATCCAACGGCATCAATTTTTTTAATTTTTTCAAAGTTTCTAAAATCTCTTTTTTGGACTTTGAGGTCATTTCAAAATTTTTTTTGCAGGCATCAGTAAAAAAACGAAAAGCGCCATTATGCTCAAAAATTCTAAACATAAACCTGTTAACATCGTATGTTGTTTTTTTCTGTTGTCCAGTGTAATTTGTAAAATATTAGATTGGTAAAAAGAATTCTTTATTGATATTTTTCTTTTTAAAATTTTAATGATTTTTGAACTCTTTAAGGTTAATCAAATACATAAGCGTGTACTAAACACCATTTAAAAAATATAACGTTTTAGCATAATTGTGCAAATTAGTAAAAAGTTCAAAATGCCTATATTTTATTTTTCATTGATCGGGTCTAATATTTTTAGAATTAAAAAGATTTTATTTATGAGATTTCCAGCATTAATATATTATAATATCAAATTAACAATGTTAAATATAATTAATAAATTATAAACAGGTGGTATATTAAATGTAATATATGAAAGAAGTAATTAAAATAAATTTAAAAAAAAAATAAAATAAAAAATAATAAAAATATTATATTTACTAAATTTTAGAGTCTTCCGGCCACGTATTTTTAAATAGAAAATAATTATTTTTCAAAATTTCTATGGAAATTTTTTGCCTTATGCTAAAACTTGGTGAAATAAAATTATTTTTAATTAGTTTACCAATTTGTTTGAAAATTTTCAAGGCTTCAGGACCAAATGATCCAGAAGTTGTGGCAACAATTGGTATAAAAATATTATCGGAATTTAAAAAACAATATTTTCTTGTCTTTAAAATTTCGGCATTCAAAATTGGATCAAAATTATAATTTGAAGGGGCCAGAGGATCAACACAGGTGAAATCCCAAAATAAAGGTTTCCCCTCAGAGAAGGGAACAAGAGTTTTTCCATCCGGTCTTTTAGAATTAAAAGATAGACAAGGTTCTAAAACACACGGTATATTAGCCTTTTTAAAAAAAGTGGCGATAATGATATTAACCTTATTGTGTCGCCTTATCTTTGAATTCGACAAACAATGTAAGGGATGCCGGCCAAAACTATCGGTGAGAGTCTTGCATTTGCTGCAAATGTAAGGTGTTGAAAAAGGAATTCCTAAACGCAAATACAAAGCATATTGAAACGCTTCGTTAGGAAGTAATTGATTATTTAACTTACTGGGGAACGCCTCTAACCATTCATGACCTGAATTGTATGAGGAGAGTGATCTAAGAAGGGATTTGTGCGTTGTGTTTTCACTCTGTAAAAGGTAAGCAAGAGAGTTTAACGCTAAACACATATCCCATTCTTTTTGATCACCCGTTTCAGGGTATGGCCTGGTAGGGCCGGCCTCAAAAGCCCAGGTAGTTAAGGCTTGAAAAAAAATCGGGTCCGAGTTAAAATTTGTGATTTTAAAGATTGTATCCTTGAAGGATGAAAAGGAAGCAAGGAAAGCGACAAGCGCTATATTACTGGGTGACCTGACCCCAAGTCCTCCCAGCTTGCCTGGTAGGGTAAATTGGACGTAATTATTCAAATCAAATTTTAAATTAAAAAAATTTTGAAAAATTAAAATAAATTCATGCTCAAATTTTTGAGCAGAGAATTAAAAACAAAAGCTCCGGATGTCCGGAAGCAAAATTGCAATTGAGGAATTAAAAAAACATTTTTTAGAAGAAAAAAAGCCTGATGAAAGGGTAATTTTTTTAAAATTTCTAATTTTTCTCTTAAAACAAGTAAATGATTCTCTAAAAATTTTTCAACCGCAACAAAACCTCCTACGGGTGAACCTAAGATTATTAAATTCTCATATGAGGTTTTATTAAAGGTTTCAACTATAGAATTTGTAAATGGCGGGAAAGGATATATCTCACATTTGTTAGGATTAAGAGATAAGTTTAAAACAGAAAAGTGGCTTTGAGCTATACTAAGTGCTAAATTGATATCATCCAGCTTGCCACACATGGTACAATCATCTAAATACCATATGTGCAAACGGAGATTTGTTGAATTAGAAATTTCATCAATCAAGTTTTTAAGCCCAAGGCAAAACAAAGGCGGACCTAAAGGGTCACCTTGTTGAACTCCCTGTGAGGAAGAAATTATTACATCCTGAAATTTTAATATTGTATCAATACCATAACTTAAATGTATATAGTTGTGGTATTGGGGAAAAATTTTTAAAAAAGATTCGATAAGGTAAGAACGATCTAGGCAATTAAAAGCGTTTTTTAAGTCCAGTTTAACTAAATATTCGTCAGAATTCATTGATTCTAAGGTAAGGCGAGTGGCGTGAATCGCAATTTCACAGCCCCCTTCTATACCAAAACCCAGTTGGTGAGGAGACAGTAGGTTTGCTAAAGTGGATTTAATCCTGCTGCATATAACTTTAGAAATAAGACGTCTAAAAAAACAACCAATAGCTATAGGGCGAATTTTGTTCTTTTCTTGGAGGGGGAGAAGACGAGCCCCAAAAAATATGGGGGCAAATTCCAGTGGGAAATTTCCATTAAAAATAAAATTTACCACTTTGCAAAAATTGTTGATTAAAAAACTAGAAGTATCAATTTCTAAAAGGTCCTTTAAAAATATAGGTCTAAAAAGTCTAGCCCTGGAGCAGAGTCTGTTGGAAACGTTTTAAGAGCTTTAAGAATTTCATTTGGTGATATTTCCATTTTTGTATTTAAAATAGGGAGAATTTTAAACTTATTAGCGGGCTTAGGGTGTTTGTCTATTAATTGTTCGATTGTTTCAGGAGTATTAGGTGCAATTGAATTATTGCCTTGAAGGATCCTGAGGGCTCCCTTAAGATTAAAATTATTAATTTTATTCGAAATTTTTTTAAAAAATTGGTCGGTAGGCTTATGGGAAGTTTGAAGCTGAAAAGGAGGGGAAAAAACAGCCTGGTCAAAATTATTAATTTTAGATTTTATAACTTGGACTAAAGGAGTCTCATCAAGGGGGTCTGGGATTCCTAATATCAAAGTTGGGAATAAAATTAATTTTTCCCAATTATCATGGTTAGGGGATTCCACTAAAGTAGATAAAATTTTGGAAAAAACACCGTAAACGGCATCTATCGCACTTTTGGGAACCCTTGATATTGTGGGTCCACATTTAGCCAAAATTTGGGTTCCGGGCTCTAATAAAGGAATCTGCACATTTTTTATGTAAGTCTTATTGTTAGACGAAAAACTATTTGTTGCTTGCCCAAATAAATTATAATCTTGAGGAAGGGGGGGAAGATCGGGGATTAAGACTTCAGGGATTAGATCAAACTGAGGCTCATTTACTAGAAGGGCCTCCGGTTTATTGCTTCCCGGGTTTCTAAATTCATTACTGAAGCTAATTATCTAAACCTTAAATTGACTTGTTATTTGTATATAAAATATCAAAAAATCTTATCACGATTTATCCTAAAATATTTGACTAGTTACGTTAATTTAAAGTTTGTTGATATGAAAGATTACAATTGCCAAATTTCAAAATTTTAAATAAGCCAGAAATATTGTACTCTACCCTTTATATTAAATTTTACCTTTTTCAAGCTGTTTTTTAAATTAATATTTTTAAATAAGAAAATGGAATAAAAAATTTTCCTTAACGTTTTTCCTATGAATACTCCGGAAATTTTTCTGTATGATAAATTTAATAAATTTTTTGAATTTTGACAACTATAAATATTGAGAATTGTCGATTTCTAATATAGCTCATAAAACTAATGAGGGCTAGTAAAAGTTAACAAATATAAGCCTACTAATTTTACGTTTGTATTACACAGGTCGACAATCAAGGCCAGAAAAAAAGTTTAAATGACTACATCCCTATAAGGCCTTATCTCATGTATATTTTACGTTTTCCTTAGTATCTTTCGCCTTCGGCTATTTTGCTACTTCCATATCGTAACAAATTGACAGATTTTGCCCTTGAAAATACCCTAAGGAAAAATTCAAAATATTCTTCATAAAAAATTTCTTGTAACTTATGTTTGTCATAATTAAAATCCCTTGTAATTTAGTTTTTTATCTCAAATAAGGACGCGTTCAGACTCAAATTATTAAAAATTTTAAAATTACTTTTTGACATTGAACGCTTTTTTACAAAAAGTAGCCAATTTTTGTTATCAAATTTTTCTAAAAGAAAAGTTTTTAAAAATGAAAAAAAAATAAAATTTCACAAAATTCAATATTTTTAAAATTTTTCAAAAAAATGAAACGAGTTTGAAAGCACCCTAATGAGAAAAAAATTTTTAAGTATATCAAGCTCTTTTATCATCATTTAGATTACACAGGTCAACAAATATCAATTCCAGAAAAATAAGTTTATGAAAACATAAATAAATACATCTTTATAATGGCCTTATCTATATATACTTTCCGTTTTTCGAAGTTTCTTCCGCCTTCAACTATTTAGATCCTTCCATAACAAAAATATGGCCTTTTTTATTAAAAGATTTTGCGACTTTTTGAACACCCTATAAAGAAAAAATTCTAGAATTTATTTTTGATATTTAAATCACTAGTAACATATATTTATTATCTCAAATAAAGAGTAAAATTTTTTAGCATGTTACATCAACATTTAGATAATACAGAATAGTTCGCATCCAAATTTAAATACGATACGACATATTATCGGTTTTTAATGAAGAAAATTTTTAAAGCTTGAATTTAACAGTTTGGCTGTTGTAAATATGTTAAAAAATTCATTTTTTCCAAAAATTTTCAATGTTTATAGCTAACTAAAGTTTTATTAAAAAATCGATAAAAGGATTTGAAAATCTCTGTAGTTAGCTCATAACTCTCAATAATTTATTGATCTGTTTTATACAATAAATTTGGTACCCCAACGTAAATATCCAATTTGTTTTTAATGATATATTTGAATTTTGAATTTAACAGTTGTTAAAAATTTTTCAATATTTTATTTGTTTCGGTTTTTTTTGTTTTTTAACATTTTTCTAAAATTTTTAATGTTTTTAGCTGACTTACAAAGTTTGATTAGAAAACGGTAATCAGATTTGAAAAAATGCTAAGATGGCAGATTTGGTTTCTGTTGTTAGCTCAGAACTTTCAAAAGTTTGTTGACCTGTGTTATTTACACCTTAAAATTTAAAAAATTTTGGAGTTCGTTTTTGTTTACGTTAAAAATGGAGAATATATATATTATTAGCTGTTTTATTTAAAAAATCCATTTTAAATTTGAATAGTTTGTCACAAGTCGACCTTAATGGTAGAAGTAAATTAATGTATATTACTAATATTTCTTCTAAAAATCACTTTTTCCCCACCATCAACAATGTATTGATTTAATTAATAAAACTTTTTTAAGAAATTTTTCAAGAAATTAAAAATTTTATTAGTAATACTAGATTGAACATTATGTGAAAATTCAATAAATATTTTTTTATTGAATAAAAAACACGCAATATAGCCGCCCTCCTCTTTAAAATAAAAACATATGTCTCTAGCAATAAAAATTTTTGACTTTAACGTTGGACAACAAATAAAACATTAAATGATTTTTATAGGGTTTAGTAGAGAATTTTCTTGCGATAACAATCTCGGGTTTAGTTTTTTTCTCCATGCCTCTAATTTTTTTAATACTGCGTCCAGTCAGAAAAAAATTCATAAAAATTCTTAAACTATTAATTTTTCAAACAATATATTGGCATATTTAGATTGCTTATGAAAAACAAATCTAAAAAAGGTTATTAAAATTTTTAAAAATTTACCTACAAGTTATTTAGGATCAAAAAACGGATTATTTGACGAAAACCACTAATTACAAAACATAAAAATAAAACAAATTAAATATTATAAAAAAATTCAAACGCCTTACGTTAATAATAAATGTTTTCTTAATCTAAATATATTTTAAGACTTATATTTCTACCCGCAGGTTTTAAAATAAAGAAGCCCAAAATACCCCCCAAAAAAATCTCATTTACCCCAAATATTTTAAAATATAAGGCATTGGCTAAAATTCTGACTTCATATTCTTAATCAGCATCATAAACTTGACCAAAAACGATAGTTGCCATATGATGCTTAAAATCGTCCAAATTTTGTTGTCTAGTGTAATCTTTTAAAATTGCATTTAATATAAATTTGCCTTGTATTTCTTTCTTCTTCCCCTACCTCCGTCAAAAATTACTTCTGGTCAAAAAATCCAAATTATGATGATAATTTATATCGCTTTTGCACCATATTACATATGACAATAAAAAAACATAAACGATTTTTTAAGGGCCTTTAAAGAGTTTTTTTACACGGGGTTTAGTTTTTTTTCCATCCTTAAATTTTTTTTATATTGGGTCCATATTTCAAATAGAAATTCATATTTCTATAAATTTTATTAGCATTTGAATTTATTTTAAAATGTGGTATAAAAAAGTTAATTATATAAAACTATTAGCGATTTACTATTATTATTTAAAATCAAAAATCAAAAATAAAATTTTTTGAACCACTGATTTTAAAAAAAATGAAAATTTAGTTTTTTAAACACCCTTCGTTTTTAATTTTGTTTATTATGTTCTATTATTTTGTTTCCCTATTTGGATTTTAACTAAAAGCTCAAAATGCCCCAAAACTGGGAAAATCTCATACAATTTTAAGCAATAAATTTTACATTATAAAAATATATCTTGATTAAGGCTAATTTTTTTATTTTTGAAAACAAAAAAATGATTTTAGCCTATAATACCTGACAACAAAATATCAACGACCTCAAGCATCATTTATGGCAACTATGTCATGTTGAAGGTGCTACGAATATGTAATCAAAATTTTAGCTACTGCCTCAGATTTTTTTTATTCGGTGTCAAAAATAAGAGTTTCTAATTTTGGGGATATGGTTTTAAATTGTAAAACCTATGGGTAAGAAACGAAAGTTTAAAAATATATTTGGATTAAGAAAACATTCATTAATAACGTCGGGCGTTTATATTTATTTTATAAAATTTTATTTTTTTGTTTTTTTTAAATTAGTGGTTTATGTCAAAAACAATTTTTTTTCTTATTTGAAAGTAAATTTTTAATAATTTTGAGGAAAGAACTTTTTTATACAAACATCTTATAGGGAATCTAAAAATGGCAATAGATTTTTGGAAGACTTAAAGTTTTAAAAATTATGATTTTTTTCTGAACTTTGGATCCTAAAAATGGAAGCATTGGTAGAAAAACTAAACCCGGTATCGTTATCGCGTTAACTCTACAAAACCCTTAAAAATCCTAAATGGTTGTCCAGTGATATATAGAGCCCACAGTGCCCTCAATAAAAAGCTTTTTTTATGTTAAAAATTAAATTGTTTTTAATTGAGGCTTTTACGAAAAACGTTGTGTTGGCTTTTAATTAAGCCCTTAAAAAATCTCCTTTAAGGGCTGGCTCTTTTTTTCTACCAACCTGGTTGTAAATGACGCTTAAGGTCACCTAAATTACATTTTTTTAGAGCTTGGTTTTACATATTATCCAACGAAAAAAAAGCAACATTTTAATATTGTGGGGTCTAACATTCATAGGTGGGAAATTGAAGAAGCAAACGTTTTTTTAACTCTTCAGATTCTACTATCTATTTTGTATACATCCAAAAGTTTTAAGCCCGATATTTATTTAGAAGAAAAAAACTAAGGGATGCAAAGACTAATGAGCCGATATATATAGAGATCAAAGTCGAAACACCAAACGGGACGGGCATGAATTAGAAAAATTATTACTGATTGGGCCGGGGCAAAATGAGGTTAAAAAATTGGCCCGGCCCCTAATTCTTTTTATATAATTCAGACCGCCCGCCTGGCTGGTTTGTTATATTGTTTGGAATAATTTTATTATGTTGCTTCCCTTATAAAATGTAGTATTTGAATCTTGATTTTACTACAAGCTCTCATCAAATTTCGAAAAAAAAAAAAATTCAAATCGCCTAATTAAATTGTAAACACCTCATATTCAGGCGATATTTTTATACCACTTTAAAACAATTTATTAAAAATTTTAAACAATATAACATCTTAAGAATACCATATAAATCACTAAATCTATAAATTTACAGTGCTTTGCTAATCAACTGTTGCGACAATTTATCGACAATTTACAGAAACGTCTTAATTTTTCAAAAATACCAGTAATTTATCCTAACATAAATATCTAATAAAGTATAAATAAGGTTACATTAAAAAAATCAGATTTTGTTTGGACAATCTGTTTTTGTGCCTTTTTTTCCGAGCCAAATTTGGAAAGAAAAATAGACAAAGAGAATATGGAAAAACTTTTTGCTATTTTAAAATCTTTGTGCCCTTATTTTAAATTATCGTATTTTGGGCCTCAAGTATAATTTTTATCATGACTAATTTTATTTTCTATTTTTAAAGGATTAACTCGTTAAATTTGAGTATATTAGCATGGTATTGTTGCAAATAGGTAACTATTTTCTTTCAGATTATTTATCTAAAAGTTCTTGCATATAGGAAAAACAAACTAAAACTAGCCTTATAAAAATTTTATACACCTTCTATGACTTTCTTTTATATTATTAGAATATTTTAATTATATTAGAAAGTCACGTTTTACAGGACATTGACGCTTGTATAAAAGCGTTTCGCACTCGCGACAACGGTGCTCTCGATCGGTGCGCTGGTGCTGTACGCGGTCGAACTATTCGTGTTTGCGAAGTAGTGGCAGCTGAAATGGCCAACTATGAGGCTAAGGCCCATAAATTAGCACAAAAGCTTACCCATTCACATCATCGCTTCAACGACGATGCGCCACAAGGGAATGAGGAGCAGGAATTGATTGCGGAGATTGAAACTCTAAAAAATTACACAAAAGGTGTTTACGCGTGTGTTCATACGGTTAAACATCAATGTAAAACCATAGATTCTTATATAATACAAATATTTATTCCTAACAACAGAATATAAGCAGTGAATAATAAAAAATTTGTTAACATACATTTTCTTCTTCATTTTTTTACAGTAATGTTAATATTTTGAATTTATGATTATATAACTGTTTTGTTTATATTCAAAAATAGTGATTCCGTTTTTTTCTGACCGTATTCGTTCCGCATTGAATTATTTAAACAGCAATGAAACTATTTCAACCAATTATCAGGATATTTCAGAAGCCCGGGATAATGAATTTATAGAAGCCAATCGGTACGATATACAGAATTTATAATAATAATTTAAGATGGAATAATTTATCTTCAAAGCTTTTTTTTTGTAAATATATGACAATTGCTATAATTTATATACATAAACGGAGAACAATACTGCAATCTTAGACATTGTTAATCTGATTACACCGGTCGACAAAAATCAATGTGTGGAAAAAGAACGTTTTCAAATATTTTTAATCGAATTAATATTAAGATTTGTCTGATTAGATGTTTAAATAGATGTTTTAATTTAATTTTTATTGGAAAATTACCCCTGCCATATTCATGCTAAAGTAAAGAAGTGTCATTTGCAACTTTGAGATTCATAAATTTTTTTTTTAATTAAGCTTTAAACTTACAAAAACAAGCCTTTTAATTAAAAATTAATATTCTTTTACATCTAAGCTAGACATATTTTCTCGTCTCTTGTTTTCTTTATCCACATTATTGTTTACGACAATTTATTTTTTGCTGCGTTGTAATGGTTAATATCTCGTTAAAAGGTTTACATACATATTTATTAAACATTATCTTAATTTGAAATTAAATTGTAACTATTGATATCAGGGTTGTCAACAATTTTCAAATAACTTAGTTAAAAGTATAGTTTAATATTTTTAAACTTTTACTAAGCTGGGTAAAATTTTTAGGTAATATAAACGTTAGGTCGAAATAAATTTTTAATTAATGGCTTAATGGCCTTTTGTTTATTTTTTGGATTAATTCATAGTTTCAATAAAAAAAAATAACTTGACTGTTAACTATGGCCAAAACATATATTTGTTTAAGCTATTATATGCTCAAAAACTGAGAATAGGAAATTATTTAGGTTAACCCACTTAGGCTGGGGAATTTACAAGTGTTTATTCAATAAAATATTTAATGATACACATGACTTGTCGAAGAATACATAGTTATATCAAATTTTATGAAATATTTGGTCATTTAAAACATATTCTACCTTAAAAAAGGGTCGGGGAGTGAGAACTCTTAACTGTATAACGGATTGTTGCCCCTCTGTACCTTAGCATTTATAAATATGAAATTAAAGGCAACCCTATTCTTTATTCTGAATTTTACTAATTTTGAAAAACCCCTTGCATTTATATTCTGAAATTTACTTTTTTTATATCAAAGTTTTGCCTTTATATTTAATTAAAATTTTGAAATTTTTATAACAAAAATTTAATTTTTTTTAAATAATTAAGAGATGTACTAATTCAACAGTTCTTTAAAACTTGCAAACATTGCAAGATTAGTTGCGAAAATTATAAAAAATTACCACCTACATGCCGACGCGTCTGAATATCGGCGGGATAAAATCACAAAACGTGCTAGGCATAATATAGACAATAATTTTGGGCCGGGCTGGGCCGATTATAAAATATAATTATAGTTAGTCATTTTAAACATATTATGACATGACAAAGGGTACTTTTTTTGTATTTAACTGATAATTTTATACAAAAAATTTATAGCTCTTTAATTTTGTGTATTTTTAATTACTTGCCACGAGCCAAAATAAGATTTTGGGCCAGGCCGGACGGTGGTCGACTAGACAGGTACGGGAGAGCCAGGCTGTATTATATAAATTGTGCCTTTAAGTTGACATACATTTTTAATCAATTTTTATTGGGACATTATTCGATCGAATAATCCCATATGTAGTTAAGTATGCCCATGATGGCCTTATCTCATATCTATTTTCCATTTTTCGCCATTTCTTCCGCTTTCGAGCTATACGTACTCATTGAAAAAGGTCTTTTTGATCAAATTGACAGATTTTGCGACCTCGAGAATACCCTAAAAAGAAAAAATGGAATGTTTTTTTCATATAAATTTTTTTGTAACTTATATTTATTTTCTCAAATAATGAGAAATAAATTTTTTATATCGCTTGCATCAGCATTTAGATAATACAGAATATTTTGCGTTCAAACATAAATATATTGGTTTTTATTAAAATATTATTTGAAGGTTGAATTTAACAGTTTAGCTGTTGTGAATATGCAAAAAAAATTCAATTTGTTTTTGTTTATGAATCTTTTTTTTTTTTTACATTTTTATATTCAATATATATAGCTGACTTAATAAGTTTGATTAGAATAAAACGGTAAACGGGTTTGAAAATCCCTAAGATGGCAGGTTTGATCTCTGTAGATAGCTCATAACTCAATAATTTGTTGACCTGTGTTATTAAGGCGTAGAATTCAAGCTACAAAATATTTGGGAAATTTTAATATTTATTGAAAATAATAAAATGTTTTATTTATAACAATTTTGGTTTACAGATCTCGCTTAATCCAAATTCTGAAGAATAAAAACAGTAACCTAAAAATAAATGGATATGCAATTTTTATTTGATACAGACTCAAATTATTCAATAATTATAATATATCAATTTTTATTTATTAAAGCATCAAGTTTATAAATTAATTCAAGATCTAATTAATTTTGGCTATTAAAAAAACGTATAAATCCAGAACACGCCAATTTTAGAAGGAAAGTTCTAAGTCCTTACCCAAAATAAATACAACAAAAAAAATTACAATAAAAAGTACAAAAAAAAAACAAAAAAAAAATTACAATAAAAAGTACAAAAAAAAATGATGGTTTTAAAAATATTAATCTACTAATACATTTGGAAGAATTTTAACTTCTAGATTTTAAATTTAAAATAACCAAAATGTATTCCCCCTTTTAAAGCGCACTTCATGCTAAAATGGGCCCATAACAAAATAAAATTGATTAGTCCCCAAATTTTGCCTATGACCGACCCTGTATTACTTAATTGATATTGTTTTATGCAAAAAAACATTTCATAAAAAGTGTAGCGGGAGCAAGGTATTTAGTCTTTTGGTAAAAATATGTTATGCTTTTTGTTTTATGCAATAATTTTTGTTTGCAAATAAATACTAACAAATTTTTGTTAATTCATTTGACCGAACATATTTTGTATGCCTTTATTATCACGTTAATATCGTCTTAAGCCTCCAAATATTATTCGCAATTATTTTAAATTTAAGTTGCCTTTTTGACGGCGTTAAAGATATCCGTGATGCTGTAGAATCAGCTTTCTTGTCCCACGAGACGATTATGGGCGTCGGCGCGCCTGTTCTTGACTATTACGAGGCTTATGGATTTGATTACGATCAGTATGAAGAAAACAACGTTGACAAGATGTTGGAATACGACGCGGCTTCTACCTGTGGCGCCAATCTCCCAACTGGTGACAAAAAGTTTGCACATCAAGACATAGTTGCAGCTGCTACTCTCTCTCCCAACGAAAATGATCGGGTTTAATTTATAACACTTTTTACACTCTGCCTCTATTTATTCACAATGTTGTTAATAAAGCTTGTTAAATTCCGGGAATCGGGAAGGAGTCTACCCTATTCAAAAATTCAATGAACTATTTTTTCATTTATTTCATTGTTTGGCTATATATGAATAATATTTTATTCATTTTTGGCAATTTTAGATCTTCAGAAAAATGTCACCAAATAGTCGCAAATGTTATTGAAATATTGAACTAATTTTTTTTGCTCGGGCGATGCAAATTTTTATAAAAAATTTCTATATTCTAACATCTTGTAATAATGTCCCTAATTTGCCGCAAATGCGAAAAATTTAATAATGAGCTACCGCTTTTTGTTTATTTGGCCTTAGGAATAACACTGGTCAACAAATAATGGCAGAAAAGTGAATTTTATGTAAACATAAAAGAATATGTTTCCATGATGGCCTTATCTCATATATATTTCGTATTTCTTAGTTTTTTCCGGCTTCGGCTTCTTACATACGTCCGTAGAATGGCCTTTTTTGACCAAATTGACAGATTGAGAATACCCTAAAAAGAAATGATAATAGAATCTTTTTTTCATATAAAAATCCCTTTTAACTTATATTTATCTTCTCAACTAATGAGAAATATGCTCTTACAACAGCATTTAGATAATGTATATTTCGCGTCCAAATTTAAATACGACAAGATATATTATACAGTTTAGCTGTTGTAAATATGCGACAAAAAATATCAATTTATTTTTGTTTTTTGATCCTTTTTGTTTTATTAGCATTTTTTTTTTAATTTCCAATGTTTATAGCTAACTAACTAGATTAGAAAAAACGGTAAACGTATATGAAAATCCCTACGATGGCAAGTTTAATCTCCGTAGTTAGCTCATGAATCTCAAAAATTTGTTGACCTGTGTAATATATGATTAATTTTATTTTATTTTAGATCTGCTAAAAATGTCACCAAATTATTGCAAACGCGATTAATTAATTTTTTTTTATCGATAATTTGGTGACGTTATCTCAGCCTATAGAGAAGTTTTGTAAAAAAAATACTAATATACGGCCCTCACATAAAAATCTAAAATGTTAGCTAATTTGCATTGCATTTACGACAGTTTGGTGACACCATTGCAGGCTTAAAATTGATAATTAACATATTTTTAAAAAACAGTTGTTCAAACAAAAATATTCGGGAAAAAATTGGATTTGCGAAAATGGTGACATTATCACAAAGGCTTAAAATGACAAAAATTACTTTAATATTTTAAAATATCAGAACGATAAAAAACAACAAGATTTGAAAAACTTTGCCAATTAGTTGATTATGTGCATTTAGGTAAATTTAGTGACATAAGACATTAACCATATGACAAAAATTATTTAATTAATGTCACAACATGAATTTAACTACACAAATATTAAATCTACCTTGTGTATAAACATTACCCTTGCACTCGCCTTTCTTTAAATTCTCCCAAATTTTTCTTAATTTTACAATTTGAAAACTCTTGTATTAAAGTCATCTGGTGGCGAAATCTATTTTAAAAAACTTTTTTTTTAAAAATCCTAAGACCCATTTGGGCTTAGTTCCTGGATTAAATAATGGAAAACTATTGAGTATGGGGCTTCCCGTTGTCTTAATCCTTCCTTAACTCTAATTTGAGTTTTTGCCCTAGTTGTTTATACGAAATATTTAATAAATGCGAGGCTTTTTCCACCATATTTAACTCTATAAAGACATCTTTTTAGGCCATTATGCGACAACTACCTGAAGAAGCCAAAGCTAAAATTCAACGCGAAATAAGATCATTTAGAGAACAAAAAGCCATTCTTGATCGTGAAGTTTCAAAATGGGAAGATTCGGGGAATGATATTGTAGTTATAGCTAAACGCATGTGTATTATTATGATGGAAATGACTGATTTTACTCGGTACCTCTTTATTTACAACGAAAAAATAACTGATAGCCATTATCCAATTAAGTTTTTGTAACAATTGTTCGTGTACTTAAAAATTGGACTATAATTTATTTTGTTTTTACTCACAACTCGATGCAGTGGTCGTGGACCATTGAAAACAACGATGGAGGTTATAGCAGCTGCTCAGAAGATAAGCGAAGTGGGTAAAGGGCTTGATAAGCTTGCACGTCTCATTGCAGATACTTGCCCTGAGAGTCAGACCAAAAAAGACCTTTTAGCCTATCTCGAACGCCTTGACCTCTATTGCCAACAACTTGCGATAACATCGAAAGTCAAGGCTGACGTTACTAATATTGGTGGCGAAATTGTCGTTTCTGGCGTGAGATTTAATATTATTTATAAATTAAGCATTTTAAATATTTAGGTTCATTTTGTTGGGTATACATATTGCGAGAAATTCCAAAATTAAATAAATTGTTGAAAAAAGAAGTTATTTTTGGATATATAAAATTATATAAATTTTGTTTAAATTGGAATGGCTATAGACACCTTTAAGTAAAGCAATATATACGCTGAGCAGATTATTAATGCTTGTTTTCCTTTCACATTATTTGTAATAAATTTGATGTAAACAACAACAGGTGTACGCGATATAACAGAGCCCGACAAATATTTGAGGTATATAAGCTTAAAGAGACTTGTTATCTTAAGTTGTTCCGGTTACCATTTCAAACAAACTTTGTAGCCAGCTTTAAACATTGAATGAATGTTAAAAATAAAAAAAAAGATTTGAAATAACACAGGTCAACAAATATTAATGACACAACCGTGAATTTTATGAAAACATAAAAGAATCGATTCCCATGATGGCCTTATCTCATATATATATTTCGTTTTCCTAAGTTTCTTCCGGCCTTGGCTCCTTATAACTGTCCATATCGAAAAAATGGCCTTTTTTAACCAAATTGACAGATCGAGAATACCCTAAAAAGAAAAACTTTAAGAATCTTTTTTTTCATATAAAAATCTCTTGTAACTTATATTTATCATATCAAATAATGAGAAATAAAATTTTTTAGTATCTAAAGCTCGTACATCTGCATTTAGATAATACAAAATATATTGCGTCCAAACTTAAATACGACACGATGTATTATCGGTTTTTAATAAAAATTTTATTTGAAGTTTGAATTTAACAGTTTAGCTGTTGTAAATATGCGAAAAAAAATCAATTTATGTTATTGAACCTTCTTTGTCTTTTTTTCATTTTTTCTGAGATTTTCAATGTTTACAGCTGACTAACTCAGTGCTGGAAAAACAATGAGCCAAAAAACTTTGGCTCATTTTCCCCCCATAACTTAAAGAAAAAAAGGGAGCTACAAATAAAGGGCAAAAATAAGAATTCAAAAAAAGTCCTTAGTAAGAAAAGGGGCAAAAAAAAACATTTTTTCTTTATATTAATGA
This sequence comes from Acutogordius australiensis, assembly GCA_030555515.1. Classification (NCBI taxonomy): domain Eukaryota; kingdom Metazoa; phylum Nematomorpha; class Gordioida; order Gordea; family Gordiidae; genus Acutogordius; species Acutogordius australiensis. Next base: position 22,923,960 of record CM060242.1, read on the forward strand.
TGGGTATATGGGGAAAAAAACTCAAAAACTTGTTAAAAAAAACCCATTAATTTTTTTCCCCAGCCCTGGACTAACTAAGGTTGATTAGAAAAAACGGTAAACTGATTTGGAAATCCCTATGGCAGGTTTGATCTCTGTAGTTAGTTCATAACTCTCAAAAATTTGACCTGTGTAATGAAAGAAGTTATTTATTTATAACAAAAGGCTGAACTGTGAAATACAAACTTAAAACAATATTTTTATTTTAAAGCGTTAAAGATAATGTTTCCTAATTACGTTGAGGTGCCAAATTCTGTATAACCTAAATGTTGATGTAAGAGCTTGATTGATAAATTTTCTTGATGAAAATCCAAGTTACAATTAATTTCAAATGAAAAAAAAAATTTATTTCTCTTTGGACATTCTCAAAATCGCAAAATCAGTCAACGAGTTTGTAAATTGGAAAAAGTATTTGAGATAAGGCCATCATGCGGAGTACTTTATCGACTCATTTTTCTTCGACCATTCATTGATTTTTGTAAAGCTTTTTAATGCACAAGAGTTTATTATAAAAGTCAACAAAATTTTGAAAGTTATGAGCTAACTTCAGAGTCCAGCCAGCCATTTTAGGGATTTTCAAATCTATTTATCGTTTCTAATTAAACTTTAGCCAGCTATAAACATTATAATTGTTTGTAGTTAAAAAAAAAGAAAGATTTAAAAACAATATTGAAATAATTTTTATATCTAACAGGCACAAAAAAAGAGCCAGCCTTTAAAGATTTTCAAATAGGGCCAATAAAAATGAATATGCGAGTTTTTGCATTAAAGGGCTTTTTTAAAAAGTGCCACTTTTTAACAAATAAGGGGCTTTTTCTAAAGGGTTTTGTGGGTTTTATATAGTAGGCTAAACTCATTTTTTGTTTGGATTTAGCTTTAATCAAGAAAATATTAGTTAAATATAAGATATTCTGCTTAATTTTTCTTTCTTTTTATAGTTTATTTTTCTAATCTTTCAAAAATTTGTTAAATAAATTTGAGTTTAGCCAAGAAATGGGGCTTTTTCCCCATTTTTTGGAAAAGACCTTTTTCTCATTTTTTCGCTTTTGATAAAATTTAAAATTACTATGAGCTTTCCCCCCTCCCCCTTTTCTTGGCTTGAGAAAAAATAGCCCATTTTTATCCCCTTTGGCCCACACTTTTTTAGCACTGTTTAAACAGCTAAATGCTAAATTCAAACTTTAACTCGCGATTAGCATTGTGGGGTCCTGGACCCCAGCACATCTTGAATTTTGAATATCTTCAAAACTATTATCTATTATGGGCCAAAATTTCGTGACCTTTTTTTTTAAAATATATAATTAACAAAATTAAAATTTGGTCCAAGTCTAATAAAAAAAATTCGTTTAGAAATACTGAAAAAATTGCAACCTTATTTTCTAAGTATTTTTTTTATAACAGTTTTACATATTAAGTATATATAATGTTTATATTGTAATATTGATAGGAGTTATTATTTTCTTTATAAAATATTTAGTTGGTAAATGATAGCCAAAAATAATTTTTTATTTCATAATATTTTTTTTTCATGAATCTTATATAAAATGATCCACCCGACCTAAAAATACGATTAAATCAATAATATTGATTAATTTAATTAATTGACATGCTTTAATGTATGATTGAAAAATGAAAAATTTTATTTTTTCAGGTTTTTTTCTACTTTGTGTTGAATAAAATTTGCAAAATTCATTAATGATAACTTATACTTTATAATTATAGAACACGTATTTCTCTTTAAAATAATGAAAAAATAAAGATCTTGTAGTTTTATAATTGGCGTTCTAATGGACCATGTAGCATTGGCGTTACAAATTTCTTACACTACCATTCGCGGCTTAAAAAATATTTTTTTACACCCAATATATCGTGTCCTTTTATGTTGGGGTGCCAAATCTATATAACCTAAATGTAGATGTAAAAGCTTGAATAAAAAAAAAATTCAAAATTCTTTCTCTTTAGGGTATTCTCGCAATGTCATATTAAATATAATACTAAAATGTCAATATTATTGAATAAATTGTGATTTTTGTAAATATTATAATAAGATCATGAAAAAATATATTATGAAGTATGAAATTATTTTTTGTCATTATTCCATCTAAAAATTATCATATATTAGAGGCTAAAAAATTTAACTTATAACATAAATATAGAAATTAAAAAAGAGGAAAGAATATCGTAAAAATTATGTTGTAATTTTTGCAATCTAATTATAAATTTGGGCTAATAACATGAATCGAGTGGGGTCCTTCCTCAAAACATTACCTTTATTCTAAACAAATTTTGTTGTTAGACTTTGTGCTAATTTTATTTATTAGTTTTATTTATTTATATTCAAAAAAGCCATTTAGATTATTTCGCCGCAATGTTTCATAAACTTCACTGAACATTCTTATTTTTGTTGAGCTTATATATATAAAAGTCACAAAAATGAGTTAATATTGCATATCTTTATTTTTAGATATATTCAAATTTTAAAATGTGCAGGGGTCCTAAACCCCCATACATGTTGCCGCTTAAGGTATTGTATTATCAACTTTTTTTTATAATTTTAAATTTTTAAATCATGGTTTTTAAAGATGTATAGCATGTCTAAATAATTGAAAGTGAAAAACGCAAACTGTTGTGTGATCCTGATCTGATTGTTTACTTTAATTTTTTCACGAATTTGTTGTCTGACCCGCGGCGATATATAGTGATGATGCCGAAAATATGATTATCTTTAATTCCTTGAGACCTAAATTTTGTTAGTCTCTATATTATATATTTATTTATTAAAGTTTGCTTTACCAATCATTTAAATTTCCCTCTTAGTTGGACAGTGTAACATCTCTGATAACTGCTGCCAAGAATTTGATGAATACAGTTGTTTTGATTGTAAAATCTTCTTACGTGGCATCGACTAAGTACACGTTGGCTCGGAAAGGACAGCCTAAAGTTTTGAGCGTTGTATGGCGCATGAAACCGCCTGAGAAGAAACCGCTTGTTAGAACAGACAGGTATTTATATTATTTTGTCACCTGGCCTCAAGCCCGTTTTATACTATATTAATTTATTTGAGAAGTCATTTTGATTTTCGCGACTGTTGCTCGTGGAAGAACCAAATTTTTTTAAATGACATATTTGTTTATGAGGTAATATTTTATATTCACAGCTCAAAATTCATTTTTCACCGTTCTTTAAACAATATGTTTTTTAGAATAATTATTTTGTCTAGTGTCACAGATATTTTTGGACGTAAACTATACTTCAATAGTTTTTAATTTATTTAATAATGTTTGACCGAAAATTTAGCCTAAGGTATAAAGTGTCTTGATCCAGTCTCATACTAAGGATTGCCTGTTACACCTTTCTACGTCCTGGGACCCCTAAATGTCCTCTTGAAACCTTAAAAATATTTTTCATTGAGTCAATTTGTAATAACCAGGTCAACAAATTTAAATTGCACAACCGTGAATTTTATGAAAACATAAAAGAATTTAATTCCATGATGGCATTATCTCATATATATATTTCGTTTTTCTTAGTTTCTTCCGGCTTCGGTTCCTTACATCCATCCATATCGAAAAAATGGCCTTTTTGACCAAATTAACGATCGAGAATACCCTAAAAAGAAAACATTTAAGAATTATTTTTTTTATATAAAAATCCCTTGTAACTTATATTTATAATCTCCAAATAGTTTTATAGTATATCAAGCTCCTACATCAGCATTTAGATAATTCGTAATATTTCGCGTCCAAACTTAAATACGACACGATATATTATCGGTTTTTAATAAAAGTTTTAATTAAAGTTGGAATTTAACAGTTTAGCTGTTGTCAATATGCGAAAAAAAAATCAATTTATTTTTATTTTTAACTGGTTTTTTTGGTTTTTTGGTTTTTAATTAATTTTTTAGTGTATTATTAGCTGACTATTAAGTTTGATTTAGAATAACCATTTTTTAACGATTTATATAATATTCCTAAGATAGAAATATTGTATTTCTAAGCATGAGTGATATAAATTTAAGGGTTGACCTGCCCAACAAAGTAAATGTTTTTTGAGGCAGTATTAATGTCAATTAAGTTAACTAGCATATGACTGACTCTAAAATAGACCAGTTTTAATATGGTTATATTTCGAGCAAATTAGAGATAATAACCGAAAAGGGTACAGAGCCAAATGCAGGCGTTGTGGCTATGTTCTTGAAGGTCAAGTAGCAAGAATGAAAAATCACGAAGCCAAATGTAATGGAAAAATTATTGAGGTCTCTGAAAATCTTAATGAAGAAGATGATTTAATAGTGGAAAATGTAATTAAAAATAATTCAGGCAACAAAGGTGATGAGGATATAAAATTCAAGACTAAAGATGACAAAGGTTTTAATTATTATATTTTATAGTTATATTTAAAAAATCAACTTCCTGATTCTTGTATAATATGGTTTAATAAAATATAAGGCTTTTAAATTTTATATAAATTGTCTGGAAAAGTTTTTAATGTGGTGGGAGGGGGTAAGTGTTTCTATAATCTAATTATTCTTTTTTCTTTAGCTATTATATTTTATAGTTATATTTAAAAAAGCAACTTACCATTCTTGTATAATGTAGTTTGATTAATAAAATATAAGGCTACAAAATTTTACATAAATTTTCTAGGAATTATTTTTTTTCTCTTTAGCTATTATATTTTTAGTTATGTTTAAAAAAGCAACTTCCCCATCCTTGTATAATATGGTTTTATTAATAAAATACAAGGCTACATTAATTTAACTGAATTTTTTTAAATGATTCTGGTAGTTTTTTTAAGAATTCCAGATATGAAATCAGCATCAATAAATTGTACTAAAATAATTAATTTGCCTATAGTACAATTAAAAAATATGAAACAAGGAAAATTTATGTTAGGTCAGTGGTTACCGACAACGCGGCTAACGTCACAAAAATGAGACAAATGCTGGAAAATCACAGAGAACTAAATGTTATAGCGTACGGTTGCTCAGCCCACATATTAAATCTCTTAGCTAATGATTTTGAGTTTCCAAATCTACGAGAACATGTTGTGAGCATCATAAAATATTTTCGAAACAAACACTATGCTAACGCGTTGTTTCGCAAGACAGGGGCCACAAAATTAGTTATGCCAGCAGAAACCCGCTGGAATAGCATTCTAGATTCTTTTGAAGGTTTTATAAATGCATGGCCCGTATTGATAAAAATATGTGAGGACAACAGGGATAAAATTGAAAAAAGCGTTTACGCTAAAGTTACCAATGTTGGATTAAAAAGAAATGTTGAAGACCTCATCAAAATCTTAAAGCCAGTATCTATAACACTCGACGAAGCGCAAAAAAATATTTGCCCGATAGGACATGTTGTTTTATTATGGAAAAAGCTAAAAGAAAAAATTTTTAATGCAACCGAAGATTACAAAATAAGAAACAAATTCATCAAGCGTTATGATATGGCGCTGACGCCGGCCCATTATTTGGCCTTTCTTATTACACCGAGTCACATTAACATGGACCCTAAATATCAACTAACTGATGTGGAAAAAAATGAAGCTTATGTGTTCGCCTCAGACAAATATGACAATACTCTATTTATCCCGTTACTTTTAAAGTTTCAGGCTAAAGCAATTCCATTCAAAGAAGTACTTTTTAAAGAAAGCATAGTTAGTAATCTAACCGCTTACGAATGGTGGAAGAGCCAAGAAAAAACAATAGAAACAAATTTTTTTGGGGTTTTTCCCATCGTGGAGCAATTATTGTTGGCTCAGGCTTCATCTGCAAGTGTAGAAAGGGTATTTTCTTCTTTTGGCCTCGTCCATTCCAAGTTAAGAAATAGGCTTGGAATTGAAAAGGCATCTAAGCTTGTTTTTTTATTTAAAGTTTTTAATTAAAATACTTTTAAATTTATCATTATTAATTGTCTTTATTTCTACATGCAACCATTGAAATAACATTTTTACAATATTATATTGTATAATACAATATGTAATTTTAGCATTAATAAATATTATACCTTGTTTCCATATCAATCTGTTACTTTTGTTAAGGTTAAATGAAAAAAACCAAATAAACCAAATAAACCATATAAAAACCAAAAAAACCAGGTTTTTGGTTTTTTTTGAAAAAAACCCGGTTTTTTTCCAACCCTGGTTTTTAATAAAAGTTTTAATTAAAGTTGGAATTTAACAGTTTAGCTGTTGTCAATATGCGAAAAAAAAATTCAATTTATTTTTGTTTTTCAATTTTTTTTTAACATTTTTTCTAAAATTTTCAATGTTTATAGCTGACTATAAGTTTGATTAAAATAAACGGTAAACGGATTTAAAAATCCCTAAGATAGCAAGTTTGATCTCCGTAAGCTTATAATTCTCAAAAATTTGTTGACCTGTGTAATAAAAGAAGAATTTTTTTGAGTGCAGTATATAATGTCAATTAAGTTAATCTCGATATAAACTAACTCTAAAATAGACCAGTTTTAAAGTATATATTTTGCAATAATTAAAAAAAAATCTTTACATATAATTGCAATTTACGCTATATGTTTGTAGGCAGGGCTGGTAAAAACAGGGTTTTTATTATATTTGGGGGTTTTTTTCCTGCTTAAATACAGTGTTGGCCACATTTAAAGGTCAGTTTTTAAGATAAATTGTCAACCACATAAAATGTGGCCATCGACCACTATTAATGGTGATCACGATTACATAAAATTATGACCAGTTAATATAAAAAGATCGAAAGCATATAAAATTAAAAATTTTATAACAAATAAAAGTTATATTAAAAGCGGTATAATTTGTTATTATTTTTTTTAAAAAAATTCTTGTTAAATTTAGATTTTGTCAACTTCATAATGCAAAGATACTGTTAATATCTTTCAGTATTATTGTTCTCATAAGGTGCGACAATTTTATAGTAAATGTTACTAATAATGAGAAAATGTATTTGGGTAATAGCAAATTACCAAATAAGTTTTAAGGAGCTTGGAAGCATGGTGTACTTAACCCTTCGCGCCCACTTCATGTTCCGACCATCAGAAAAATTATTTTGTCAATTACATATATTTAGCATATAATATAATATATTTGATTATTTTTAAAAAAAATTTTTTCAAGAAGACAAAAAATACGACATGATTCTATATGGCATCAATGGGCGTTAAAGGATACATACATTAAAAATATTTATTTGTATTTATGAAATGCAAAATAACAATTTCTCAGGTTATAAACATAATACCACTTTGCATTTTCAACAAATTGTTCTTGAATAAGATTTGATGCAATATTTACACCTTTGCCGCGAGGACACTGCTGACGGAAAGTGTCCGGTCTCATCACAATGTATGTCAGGTATCGGAATAGAGGTATTTAATTGCCTTCTACGAGTAGATTCATTTGATGGCCTGCCCCTTGCAGGTTTACCTGCCATCATTAGGCCCTTAGCAACCTGTGCCTTAAAAGTCATTAAAGAAATATGTTTGTTTATACCTTGTTTTACAAGATCTTTCCTGTATACAAGCATTTACTATGCATGAATCCAATAAATGAAATATTATGCGTAGGTACTAGCGTTTCCATTTAATATCTGTTCTATACAATTCAACCAACATATCGTGAAGGTCGACACCTCCCATGCCAATATTATAATCTTGAACAATTTTAGTAATTGTTATGTTTGTATATTTCTTTTCCCTATTTGACCATCTTCGAATCATAGTAGTGGGGTGTACTGTGGATATGGTGGCTGGTTTATTATCTAACCATTTACAAATTAAAATGTCGTTATTTACGTCTAATTTATGATCATATGATCCGCGACCAATTTTTTTCAGTTGTTGATCGGTTTTCAATTGGCATTTAGCCATTCTATTAGATCTGATTGTACCAGTCATGAAATATCCTTTCTTTTTAAGTTCTAGTGATAATTTGTAAGAAGAAAAATAATTATCCATAAATAGCTGATATGCTTTATTAGACCGTCGCGTGTTAAATCTCATTTGACTCTGCGGGGCCTGCTGAGAGTTTAAAGTGGCCAAGCCATGACGGGTAAGACGTCCTTAAGGCAAAAAGGTTTGGAAAAAACTTTTATCCCACAGGTTTTTTTTGATCTCAAAAAAATATACTGGTCGGAGGCCACATTTCATGTGGACATTGACTATTTTTATAATGACACTGGCCACTTAAATGTAACGGGTACAGTAAATGGGGCATATTCAAACAAAACCCTCTCGGAAAATAAAACGAGCTTCTAAAAAAAGCTCGCCAGGCATTTTTACTATTAAATCTAAGAAAAATTAATTGTTAAATACATGTAATCAATTCGTTAAATTAGCATAAATTTACGGTCAATAAAGCCCGATTTAGTGGATCAATATTACTCACCAGGTGAACAATCTTTTATCAAAAAAGTCATCGGTCCTTTCCAGTGAATTTAGTTAGAAATTTAATCCCGCTTAAACAGAAGAAAAGTTTGACGAAATTAAATATATTTCGAATGGTAGTTAAATAAAAAAAAGGATAAACTATTGTCTAAGTTAATTAGTGATTACTTTTCTTGAAATCTAGCTTGCGACTTTTTCTCCTTTTTAATGATCTCTTTTGCCATTAATAGTTAATTTTCACTATCTATTCTCTTCACCACAATGTTTATAATGCCTGAGTTAGAGCCAAAGCCAGGGGGAAACCTGGCTCGGGCCCCCTTTTCCGGCGGATTCATATATAAGGTTTTTCAATAGATTGCCTGGCGCGTCCCTCTAAACCCAATGGTAGTTAGGTTTTGCCAGGTTAGCCGCTTACATCTAAAAACGGCTGGGCCCTAATTTAAAAAAAAATATGCCATATAAGATAACATTATGTAAGCTAATCTCTTGACCAAGTTCGGTCCGTGACCCATTGGCACCTCTAAGCCGACTGTTTCTAGGCGCTTAAAATGCGTACTTTTTTTATATTTTTGCTTAAAAACCTTTGTATTTAGTAAAATTAGCTTGACGCCCAGCATGCCTTGGATTGCCCTTATAGATCGACTGGTTCTATTTCTGACCCTTACCCAATTGATACCTAAATAAAACTAAAGATCAAAGTCGTGAGTCAAAATTATCCTTGTATTGTTTCTAGTCATTAATAAGGGCATTAAAAAAATATGTGGGAAAGGAATTTCCTACAGACCTTTTTACTATGAGCAATTTTAACGCTATAGCGGACCCTGCCGGAGTTTGAAATTTAATGCGCGCCGGTGACTTAGGGTTGCCTAGGTTCTCAGAAAAATGTGTGGATTTGTTGGCGGTCACCAATTTAACTATTGACCAGTCTCAACGCTGCTTATTAAGTGTAGAACACAACCAAGTTTACATGCGCTCAAGGTGGTCCGATATTTAATAAGGACGTAACAGACAATTTTATTATTACATTGTAAAGGTTAATATTTCGACGCACTATATTGTATTTAAATTTTATTGCACAAAAATTATTGTTTGATATTTAAAATTCCGGCTCTATTTGAAATTTAAAACCGGATTGGGCCGAAAATGATAAACCGTGCTGACTAGCAGGTTTGAACGAAATGAATCGGGCTTTTGTTATTAGATTTTTTTTTTGTTTGAAGGGACCTTGGGTCGAGCTTTAGCAAGCAAATTTATAAAATGTAATGTCGATCTAACTTTCATATTATTTTTAATTATTTTAGGTAATAATCAAGCTTTTTAAAACCTGTTAATTAAAAACTTCAACAAAGTGACATCGATTTTATTGAAGCCACTTCTTGTACACAAGATTGCATTGCGTTTTAAAACTTCATCGAGATAATGCCGAATTTTTTTCGGAGTAATTGTCTAGCCAAAGAGTTTAACTACCAAATAAAATACACTGGACAACAAAAAACAACATAAACGGTTTTTTAAGGGTTTTGTAAAAAATTATGTTGCAATAACGATCTCTAGTTTTTTTTCCAATGCCTCCATTTTTTTTAAACCGCGTCCAAAGTTCAAAAAAATTCACTGAATTTCTTAAACTATTAATATTTCAAAAAATATATTGGAATATTGAGATTCCTTATAAAAAACTTATCTAAAAAAAGTTATAGCTTAAATATATTAGCAATTTACTTTCAAATTATTTAGGATCAAAAAACTGACATGGCGAAAACCACTAATTTTATGAAAATCAAAAAAAAAAATTTATATTATAAAAATATTTGAATGCCCTACGTTAATAATGAATGTTTCCGTAATCTAAATATATTTTTAAACTTTTGTTACTACGCATAAGTTATATGATATAGAGGCCCAAAATACCCCAAAAATAGAAAAATCCCATCTTTGACACCAAATAACTAAAAATCTGAGGCATTGGCTAATATTGATTTCATTTTCGTTTAGCACCAAAAACTTGACCAAAAATGATAGTTGCCATAAATGATGCTTAAGGTCGTTCAAATTTTGTTGTCCAGTGTTATCTACACCTAGCCAAAAATCCCGCGCTTGCAAATATACACTAACTATTAAACCGATAACGTAAAAATATTTTGCCGAGTCTCACTTTTTATTAAGTAGGTGGACACTTTATATCTGAAATAAATCTCATATTTGGAAAGGCACCAAATAAAGTTGTTTTTTAATTTTTATTATTCATTCTAAATTTTTTAAGCAAATTTAAAAACTCCGAAATAGATAAATAGAATTAGAAAAATTGTAAGGCTTAAGATAACATAAAAAGGGAGTTTAATATAAAAGAAAACATTGGGCAAAGTAAACGGATAACGAAAAATTTAATTAATGAGCTTTATAGCCATTCAAGTTTATTGGATGGTTTCAAAGATCTTATATTAATTGATTTAACCCTTCCAATAACTACTTGCACGGCCAACGTATAAAATAATATTTGCGATCAATATTGGCTACCAATCGTTTATCTGATTTATATTTATTAAACAGATTATAATCGAGAAAACTATTCTCGTTGAAAAAACCTTACAATGGTTTAAATCAGACTCTTTAAAGATGTTATACTGAAACAAATAATTTTACACGTTTCAAATCTTTTAAATCACATTAAGAAAATTTTTTGTTTTTTCTAGTCTAATTAATAATTAAACCAGCCAGTTGCCGGCGCATGGTTGGTGGCTTATTCAACAGCAATTTAATTTGGTAATTTATGTATCTGATTTCTTAAATATTCGTTGGAAAATTTCCCAATACATAAGTTTCCGAATTTAAATGAGATTGTTGATATTTCAATGTTAAAACTTTTAAAAATTTTTAGTAATAAATTTTTATTTTATATTTATTTATATCATTATCTATAAATTATCGTTTTATATATGAATGAAAATTTTTGATAAACTTTTTAAATTATGTATATAAATTTTTTAATGTCGTATATATATAAATATTTTATGGAAATTTATCTCAATGATTGTACCTCATTTAGCCAGCAAAATAAAGGTAAGTTGCTTAGACTCACAACAAAATCAAACAAAATAATTAATCAGTGCAAAATCGTATAAAACCGAAATACATTTTTGTGAGCTTGGTGACAGATTGACTTTGTCTTGGTTTGTAAAGTATCGATGAAATAGTTTAAACGATTAACTAACAGCTGGCTCACCATGTTGGGCTTACTTCGTTTTAAAAATATATATAACAGCCTATTAAAACTAACAAAATTTAAATTTAACTGCCCGTTTTCACCTTCGGTTGATAGGGGAAAAATTTACATCAAGTGCATGTTGGGGGCGAGCGTACCCTATTTAAACTTCGTCTCAGGAAGTATATGAGTTCAAATGGTTTAAAATTTTCAAGAAAAACGTTAAATTTGAATTTAAATGCAATTCTGTTCAATATATACTTTTTTTGTTTATTCGGCAAAATACATAATAAAAAAATAAATTTTAACATATTGACTTGGTTAAATTTTCAGTAATTTTTAAAAATACATAAAAAGCCGCAATAAGTTCACAAATTATGTCTCTTGATGTGATTAAACATGTACACAAAGTTTCATACTAAAAATTGAAAGAAATTTTGCCGTAATATTGCTTTACACAAGCATGAGTTTAAAAATTAGACAAAAAATTTATGTCAAAAATTTCATAAAAATCATATAAACATACCTAAAATAACAAAAAATATCTTAAATGCTAAAAATTTGGTATTAATTAAAGCTTTGATAAAATTTATATTTTTTTTTGCGAATTACTTATTTTCAAAAATGTAAATATAACCTAGGTCGAAATCATGGTGTGAAACGAAGAAAATTATGTCAGGGGAAATACTCCATGATGGCCTTATTTCATTAATTTTTTTAGTTAATCGCCTTCGGCTATTTTCTTAGGTATATATCAAAAATTGCCAAATTTGACCAAATTGAATAATTTTGCAACTTTTAAATACTTAAAGAAATTTCTTTGTATATTAGAATCACCTGTAAATTATATTTTTATTATCAGATAATGCGAAATTAAATTTTTAGGTAATGTAAGCCTATGCATCAACAATTAGTACAAAATATTTGGTACTCAACCTAAATAGGAAACGATATATTATTGGTTTTGAGAAAAAATATTATGTAACGTTTGAAATTACACTGCTTGTTACATTTAAGTGGCTAGTGTTGATAAAAAATGGTCATCGACCACTCCTTTTTGATCGCGATCACAATAGATCTTGATCTCAATTAATTGATTATGGTAATTAAATGATCATGATCTTCATGAAAATTTATCTTTTTTTTCCATGATATTGATTGTGATCGTGGTCATTTTTTTGCGGTCTAGATTCATTTAGGTTCTTAAAGTAGCCTATATATTTCAAAAATTTGTAAAACTAAATTATACATAGACATTTAAATTATGATTATTAATCAAGGTATGCCGAAAGGAGTCTAGACGAACACGGTGGACGGCCCATTATCCGTCGAGGTTCAAATAAGCGGCGAGAAGCCCCTATTAAAGCTCTTAATGAATTTCATCAAAATTTTTAGTATTAAAGTTTATAACTCACCTTGCGTTTTAATATTTAATTAATTTGTATATAGATATTTTTTGCTACAATTATCATATTTTCAATAATTTCATGCTCACTTATCTTATTTATATGTCAGTGCCCAAAATCTGTATTCCACCGGTGGAATATTATTTGGACCTGACCGTATCGTCAAGGTTTATATTCCTCCGGGGTTTTTTTTTGCCATACAATTTGCATTTTTGCCGGCGAAATATTGCATGGATCTCGCCGTCTAAGGCATATATTCTGCCGGTAAATTTTGCGTAATTTAGCGCGGTAAATATTTTAATTTTTAATCAAGGGCATTTTAATTATATGGGTAAATTCCATTTTATATATTTTTTTTGAAATTCTAGTATTTCATTTTTTTCATTAAAAATTAAATTAATTTATTTTTTATGTATATTTAATTTTTTAATATGTAATTTTCCATAATAAAAGTTGCGAGTCTGCTGGCTCATTTTATTATTTTTATATATTTTTTTGTGTTTAACCTATTCTGGGTTAAAATTTTTTTTTAGCAATTTAATAATTTTTAAAACTTTGGCTAATATGTTATGAGCGAGAGGAAGACGGCAAATGGATTTAGGGGGGCACCCAAAGTTTTTATAATAATGTAATAAAAATTTCAAAAGTTAGTCATTTAATGAGAGATGGCAAATGGATGGGTATAAAATTATATTTCGCATTGTATAAGTCATTATACCGTTCCCTTCATTTTAGATTTGGCTAAAAATTGTTCTGTATGGCTTTGGGGCTAATAGAAATATAAATTTTTTATCCAAAAGGTGATTTTTAACTGAAATATTACAAGAAGCTGGCGTCATGAATTTTTTTCAAAGTTTTCATTGTAGACCCACCTTAGACGCAAATAATATCATTTTTTAAAATAATTTAAATCAAACGTAAAAGGCTGGACCTCTTATACGAGCGATATTTTACCAAATTTATTTTTACACTGGACAACAAAAAATACAACATAAACGATTTTTACAGGGTTTTAGAGAATTTTCTTGCGATAACAATCCCAGTTTAATTTTTTTAACGATGCCTTTTTTTAAACCACGTCCAATGTTCCTAAAAAAATTACAAATTTCTTTAACTGTAAATTATCCAAAAAATCTAATGGCATAATCAAATTCCTATAAAAAACTTATCAAAAAAAAGTTATTACTTAGAATACTTGCAATTTACTTTGAAGTTATTTAGGATCAAAAAATGGAACTTAAACCACAAATTCAAAAAAAATTAAATACCATAGAAATTTATGTCTTACGTTCACAATGAATTCCGTTCCAAAAATATTTTTAAAATTTTGTTACCCTTAAGTTTTATTATATATAAGCTCAAATTACCTCATAATTATCTCAACTTTAACACTGAATAAATATATAGAGGCATTAGCTAAAATTCTGATTTCATATTTCTAATTATCACCAAAAACGATAGTTGCCAAAAATGATGCTTTAGGTCGTCCAAATATTGCCAGTGTTATCGGCCAACTCCGGCAAATTACAAATTATCGGTTAATGGTGACCTTATCTTTGCAAAACTAGCAAAAGTATTAAGAAATCCAAATGTTTTCTAACTTAGTTCCTAAGTATAACTTCTAACAATTAAATTGCTCATTGGCGTATTATTACACAGGTGGAACAATATCAATGAGAAAAAAAAAGTTATGAAACTGAGGTTACTTGTAACTTATATTTTTTATCACAAATAATGGCTCTCATCAACATTTAGGGTATACAAAATATATCACCCAAATCTTAATGGGATACCATACATTATCGGTTTAAAAAAATATTATTTAAAGTATGAACTGTTTGGCTGTTTTAAAAAATAATTTTTTCCAATATTCCTTTGTTTTTTAATTTTTACAAAATTTTATATGATGCTGGTTCAAAGAGTTCGCTTAGATAAAACGGTAAAAGGATTAGAAAATCTCTAAGATAGCATGTCTTTGAAGAGACCTTTACAAACAGGTATTCTTAAAAGAAAGTCACAATTTTTTTTAAAAATGTAAAGTTATCTGCCAACGTGCCAGATTTGATTATATATTAGAGGTAAGACATAGAGGCAATTTAGATCACAATAGTTTGATCTAATTGATTAATACTTGTTTAATTTACAAAAAAAGTGAACCTCTTAAATTGATAATAATGTGATTTTCGCCTGTTTTAAAAATTAACTTCCTTGTTAACCAGCCAATTTTTATGATATATGAATGCATTTTTTAGATAAAATCACGCTAAATAACATATAGGAGACCTAATTTTTTTTGACGCTTTAACGACAAAAAAAAACAGCTAATTTTTAGGTGCCAAAAAATCAACGTAGTTTCATTCGTCTGACGAACTAGGTCTGAACCCGAAAGCCTGCCCGGTGCCGGCCCGCCCCAAAAGTGGGCCGGGCCTGAATTCGAAAAAAACAATTACGGACGAGGCTTTAATCTCATATTAATTGCTCTATTTTTTTAAATTTTTTTAACAACTAAAGATAAATTATTTATCACTCGATGAAGGGTATTTCTTCTATAATAATTTTAGAACAAAATTTAATTAAATAGTCGTACATCCTTCAGGCTACTCATATACTGACCTATTAATTCTTTAACAATGTTTTATTATATTGTATAATATAAATGTTGATGTTAGAGCTTGATATACATTAATAATTTTAGATCTCATTGAGATAAAAAAATATAGGTTAAATATAAAAAAATCTTAATTATTTTCTGTTTAGGGTATTCACGCGGTCGCAAAATCTGTCAATTTGGTCAAAAATGACCAATTTTTTAAATATAATTTTTAGCTAGCGAAATAAACTTCTGAAAACGGAAATTATTTAAAAGACAATTATGGAGATTTTCATTTCAATTTAATAATTTTCTTATTATCTTAAATGTAAAAAGGCTGTATTGGGCAGTGCTACATTATTGTCTTAACCTGGATATATTCTTAAACGCAAAAACAAAAAGCCTATAGAAAATTTTGTCCTAATTACCCTAAAATCGCCCTTAACAGCCACCTGTTGAATATTGCGACATTGCGATACCAAAACATGTGGGCATCGAAGTCAAATATGATATATTTATTTTCAACCTTTAAAAATTATTTTTTTGGAAAATTTAGTTTTTAAATGCGTCCGCAACGACATTTTCATTATCAAAATTTTTTAGCTCGGACCGGGTCTCAATTAAACCAAATTAGGGCCCGGTTTAAATTATAAAATAGGTCGGGCGGGCCGGGCCGATATATCATGGCTCGTTTGAACTTTAGTACAAACTAAAATTTTTTTATTTTGCGGATTTAATTAATCATTTTTAAAACCTAATCTCACGCAGCATTAGTAAATACTCATATATTTAAAAGTTAAAAGAACATGATAGAAATAAAGAAAAAACAAGTGTTTAATGTCAATCCACTAATTAAATTTGCAATTTATTGGATTGGTAAAAAAAATTATTGTTTTAGAAATAATTAAAAACACAATTATATTGAAAAAATTGGGTCAATGCCCTAAATCCATATGCCTCTAACAATAATTATTTCCTTTTCGTTAATAGGTTTAATTCTTTACTTAAAAATAAAATGACAGCGGAACTATATTTTAATACCTTCAAAATATAATTTTTTAGCATAATTATTAGTAAAAATATTGATTTATAAATTATTTATTATCAATTGGGTCTAATATAGAAGTTTCTAGATTCTTTATTGAAGCTTTTTATGTCCTGTATTAATTTTAAGGTTGAGAGACCCTTAAACTGACTTGCTATTTGTATTTATAACACAGGTCAACAAATTTTCGAGAGTTATGAGCTAATTACAGAGATTGTGCCATCTTAGGGATTTTAATCCGTTTACCGTTTTTTCTAATCAAACTTAGTAAGTCAGCTATAAACATGGAAAATTATAAAAAATGTCAAAAAACAAAAAAGAATCAAAAATAAATATAAACTGAAATTATTTTTGAATATTCACAACAGCTAAACTGTTAATAAACTTAAAATATTATTTCTATTAAAAACCAATTATATATTGTGTCGTTTTTAAGTTTGGGCGCGTAATATTCTATATTTTTTTAATGCTAATGTAAACTTGAGATTATAAATATAAGTAACAAGGGATTTTTATATAAAATAAAGATTCTGATTTTTTTTAAGGTATTCTCGAGGTCGCAAAATGATTAATAAAGGCCCTTTTTCGAATTCGACATTGGTATGTTGACCTGTGTAATAACTACAAAACCGTATCACATATGGAAATTAAAGTCGGGACCCAATGCTTAAAACAAAGTTTTAATATTAATTTTCTGACCTGTGCTCATAACCGTATCACTGTTGGAAATCAAAGTCGGGACACGAAATGCTTGAAACAGAGTTTTAATATAAATTACTTTCTAAAAGATATTCCGCTAATATTAAAATTGTTTAATATTATTTGATTATTATTGTTTAATATATGATTAATTCTACCTCAATCGACAACCTTTTCCTTTTTAGTTTTATATTTGGCTGAAAATTGGTACATTGGTAGGGTTTGTTGATAAAAACCTAAATTTATTTTGACCGAGATTTGAGCAATATTTTTTGCTGAATATAATTAATTTTTAAAATATCCATAAATTTAAAAAAATATCATTTTTTCATTGCAACAATAAAATTTAAGCTGGGTAAAAATTTTATGATATTTTACTAATTTAAAAAATTTAATAGTTTTTATTTAAAAGTATATTTTGACCTGTAAATTTATTTAATATTATTTATTCTTGATTTTCAAAGGCGCAAAAAGATCATTTTTTGTTTATGCTATATCGCCCCATGTTTAGAAGAAATTAAATTCCAAAGTAGTATCGGTCATGCTTAATGAATTAACTATGGCCATAGGTCGGATTCTGTAGGCAAGTGTTTTAGGTAAGCTTATAAAATTAATCAGAATGACAAATATTGGATTTAAGATTTTGCAACGAAATATTATCATTTTTATTTAAGAGTTAAAATATTTTCCCTTTATTCGCCTTTATTAACATAATAAAACACGCTCTGGTATTGAAAAGATTAAAAAATAAAGTGGCATTCTCATTTATTATTGGTGAGTATGAGTCCTGCTCTTTATGAAGGGGTTCATCCACTATAGAATTTTGTTTTAATTGGAATAAAAAGAAAATATTCAATTTAAGTGTTGTGCGCGCACCCACGCCATAGGCGCGCCCACGAAAAGTTTATAAAAATTATAATTATTTTAGTTTTTTTGTTAGTGCGAAAGTAAAAAAGAGAGAATTTCTTTTGTGGCAAGAAAGGCGGTGGTTGCTGTGTTATGCTATAACACAGGAACAAATTTTTGAGAATTATGAGCTAACTACGGAGATAAAACCTTCCATCTTAAGGATTTTCAAATCCGTTTACCGTTTTTTCAAATCAAACTTAGTTAGTCAGCTATAAACATTAAAAATTTTAGAAAAAATGCCAAAAAAACAAAAAAGATTCAAAAATAAATTGAAATTTTTTTTGCATATTTACAACAGCTAAACTGTTAAATTAAAACTTCAAATAAAACTTTTATTAAAAACTGATATTGTGCCGTATTTAAGTTTGGACGCGAAAATTTTGTATTATCTAAATGCTGATGTAAGAGCTTGACATACTAAACAATTTTATTGCTTGGAATTTGATATGATAATTATAAGTTACAAGGGATTTTTATATGAAATAAAAGATACTTAGATTTTTTCTTTTTAGGGTATTCTCGATCTGTCAATTTGGTCAAAAAAAGGCCATTTTTTTGATAAGAACGGATGAAAGGAGCTAAAGTCGGAAGAAAATTAGAAATACGTAATATATATATGAGATAAGGCCATCATGGGAATAAATTCTTTTATGTTTTCATAAAATTCACGGTAGTGCCATTTATTTTTGTTGCCCTGTGTATTTGAATAAAGGATATAAACATATAAAACATCCCAATTCAGAATACTGTAAATTCACTACCACAATAGTTAAAATCGTAAAATACCATCGAGAAGAGTAAAAAACTAACACCAATTAGTACTAGATTATTGCTCAGCATCAGACCGCATGCTCACAAATCATCTGTATAATTAATATGACAAATGATCCCGTTTCAACTTACTTAAACATTCTTTCATCTGTAGTCTTATTCGCTGAAAGTCGGCGCTAATAACTGGAATTGTAGAGTGATCTTATTCGCTAAAATTGGTGACTTTAAATTGGTTTTATTGAAGAGCAAAAGATATTGCTAAGTATCTATTATTTAAATTTGTTATAACACATGTCAACAATTTTTTGAGAGCTATGAGTTAACTACAGAGATCAAATCTACCATCTTAGGGATTATCACCCTTTACCGTTTTTCCTAATCAAACTTATTTAGTCAGGTATAAACATTGAAAATATAAGAAAAAAAGGTCAAAAAAGAATTGAAAATTTATTTTTCCATATTTACAATAGTTAAACTGTTAAATTCAAACTTCAAATAATATTTTCATTAAAAACCGATAATATATCGTGTCGTATTTATTGGACGCGAAATATTTTGTATTATCTGGATGCCGATGTAAGAGCTTGATATTTTAATAACATCTATTTTTCATTATTTGTGATTATAAATATAACTTACAAGGGAATTTTATATGCAAAAAAGATTTTTAAATATTTTTTTTTAGGGTATATTAAGATCTGTCAATTTGGTCAAAAAAGGCCATTTTTCGTCTAAGAAAAACAAAAAATATATATGAGATAAGGCCATCATGGGGATGCATTCTTTTATATTTTTATAAAATTCACGTTTTTGACATTGATATTTGTTGACCTGTGTAAGTAGACAGCTGATTTTGAATTACGTTTAAGGAGATAAAGGTTATTGGAGAATGTTTTGGGTCGGGTGGTTTTTTTGGGAGGCTAAAAGATCTCTAGTTGGGCAAAGGACATTAGAAATTATTCTGTGTTTTTGATTTATTGGGGCTTATAAATATAATTTTTGGGCTGATATATGTTTTTTTGCTGTCCTAAAGAGAAATTAGATAATTAAAGAACAGTGATATGTTGTCTAAATAATTATTATCTAATGCATGATGTAATTCCATACCAGCGTTCGCCATGTATATTAATTTGGTTTATATATTAATGTAATAGTAAAGTGCAACTAATTTTATTTAAAATTTGTTTATTTCAGGCGGAGAGGTGTCGTGCGTGCACACATGCCACAGGCGTGCGCACGAAACAAGGCGCGCTCACGCAGTCTTTAAAAATAATTAAATTTTTTTTAGATGTTGTTTTTTGTGAAAGTAAAGAAGAACAGAGAAGAGAATTTTTTTGTGTGGTATTTTATGTTAAGGCGATGTCTGTGTTATGTTTTAATTAAATAAAGGATGTTTTATTAATAAAGCTAGAAATTAATTTATCATAACCTTTTTAAAAGCACAATACCATAATGCTTTATAATATTAAGTAAAAAATACTATATCAAGTTTTTTAAGGGGTCAGCTGATTCATTTATTACAATATAGGTCGAAGTAGTTTAAAGGGGTTTTCCTCAAATGTTATTATCTTTTTTAAAAAAACATATTTAATTTCATTAACCAATATTCAGATTGTTTATATCCTGGTTATTAACTACCTAAACTCCAATTTGCTTTTTAAATCATAGCCCACACTAAAAATTAAAATAATTTACATTTATTCTTTAAACATGATGAGAGGGCGCGGCACGTTAATGAACTTATGTTTTTTAATTAATGCAGCACTGAGTTTCAATATTTTAAATAGGCCAGAAGTATCTTGATTTATCTTTTTAATTAAATTTTTTGTTTTTTGGGGCTGTTTGTTTTTAGAAAATTAATGAATCAAAGTAAGTTAAATACAAATTTTTATCCGTAATATTATTTCTAAAATCTATTTACACAATAAATTTAAATTAGCTGGTACAAAGAAGGTATTAATTCCAAAAGCGAATGGGCAACAACCATTGTTCCCGTATTCAAGTAATCAGGTAAGAATAGTGTCTGTGTTTCCGACTTACACTCAACAAAAGTATTAAAATGGCAACGTTTCCAATGTCTTCTAAGAAGTTGTCAGAAATCGCTGGGACCAAAGTGTTTAATAAGTTAGAAGCGAACACATAACTAGAGACTGACCCCGAATATCACGAATTGTTTTAATACACCGATCGGGCTGTAAACATTGAAATTGCTGTTAAAGATAATAGTCTAAAAATGAAATTTTTTTTTTATCTTTATTGCTAGGAGCATAGGAGATATATTGGGCAATTTATTTCTGAAATATTTTTTTATATATAACACCATTGTCGTGATTATCTCGTGTGTTTACGTGAATTAGGTAATTAATGATAATTTAGAAAGAGAAGAAAGGCACACGAGGTTATAAATAATTACATATATATTTTAATTTCGAATTGATAGTAAAATTTTAATAGAATAAAATAAATTTATCGATGCGCCTACTGGCGTACTTGCGTCAAAATGGATCTCCCGCATGCGTCTAAAATTATATTATAATGGCGTGCGACGGAACAATTCTACGAGAAAATTCTATGGAAATTATCATTAGATTTCAAAAAAGTAAAAGAAAATTCTCGGCCTAGCTACGCGGAGACCCAAAATTAATATTGGCGATTTTCAAGTTACTCATTTCTAACATAAAATTATAGACGCGAACAAAAAAAAGGTTATCCCAATAGAACGGACCAAAAAATAAAGTTTGATGGCCATTCATAAATTAATTTGAACAAAATTATCTACGCGGACGAAAAAATAATGGACCGAAGATATAATTCGGTGGCCGTCTCTAAATTATTTCATATTAAATCACTAACGCGTTAAAAAAAACTTATTATTATATAAAGGAAATTTAACATAAATAGTGATGCCCCCCCCCCTGCTCCCACCCACCAACTTAATAAATATGTGGGCCGTTATTCTAAAAAAGTTATGATTCTAGCTAGGTTTGCTGGTTGCTGGGTTCGCAGAAATAATATTTTCGAATATTTTGTCAGACAAAGGAAATAATATTTTCGAATATTTTGTAAGACATAGGAACGGCAAAACAATAGTTGTATTATTAACCCTTATTTTACTTCAGTTGAAAAGTTCCTAACATGCCTTTATTTAAAAAAGAACTTAGCGAACAATAGACAAGTGACAATGTATAATGAGATGAAACAAAGTAGGCAATGGCAATAAATTAAGGGTTATAAATCAAGTGTGATAAATATTATAGAAAACACCAATCAGTGCTTGATTCTTAACAGCCTAAGTGATTTGTGATTATTAATCTATAAGGCCTTGGAATATTTTTAGGGATATGTCCACAAATATTGTAATCATGCATTTCCTATTAATGATGAAAACATTTTTATCAAGATTTGTTAAGGGCACAAATTATGGCTTGTAAATAATCAACAAGAAGTCAGTCAGTTTGCAAGCACATCAAGGGCTGTTAAATATAAATGTACTTTGCCTTTAGGTAAAAGTATGATTAGAGCCTTTAGTAACATTCTATCTCTGTATTTGGTAAGACCTCAATCCAAATCTGAATCAATACAATTGCTTCCGTCTAAACTAGCGTAAACATCCTTCCATCTGTAATCTCATTCGCGGGAGGTGAGCACAGAAAACTGAAACTACAGAGCAATCTTATTTGCTGGAAGTCAAAAATGACTGAATTTACATATTAATTCGCTGGAAGTAAGCACAAATAGATGAAAGTACAGAAAAATCGCATCCGTTGGGCGGGTACAATAATGAATGTACAGATGCCGATGCCAACATGGAGGACAACAGCATGAGCATGCCTTTCTCGATGTGTTACCGTTATCTCTATTTGGCTTCCATTGTCCTCAAACATTTTTTTTAAGCAAGCTTAAAAAAACATAAGTTAACATATTAATTTATTAGTATAAGTTCTAAAAAAGAGACGGGATTTAAATTGATTGTAAAAAAAGAAAATTAGAATTTATTGTTTGGGTTAGGTCCAAAAAAAATAAAATTGTTAAATTTTAAAAATTGTCCCACCCTTTTTTAGGAGAGCTGAATAAAAAATTAACATATTAATTATTAGGATAAGGTAAAAAAAAAGGGATTGATATTGATTAGGTAACTTTATTGTGTGGGTGAGGTCTAAAAAATTAAAATAAAAAGGAAGTTAAATTATTATATTAAATTTCTAAAAATTCCCCAAAACAATTTTTTAGGAAAGATTATTAAAATAAAATCACATATTAATAGGTCTAAATAAATAAAAGGGAAGAAATTGATTGTAAATAAAAGAAAATTAAAATTTATTGTTGTGAGGAAGAAAAATTAAAAATTAATTATAAGTTATGAGAGTGAAATATATGAATTTGTTTATTTAATTCTAAAAAATTTAAAAAAAAAAATTTTATTATAAATTTGAGATGGCTAAAAGCCATATAAGCTAAACACTGCATAGGTAACACCCCCCTTCTAATAAACGGAAAGGAAAAAAATTATAGTTAAACTAAAATTTTTAGTTAGACCTAGCTAATTTTAACACATTGTTAACATATATAAAACTGTAACTTAGGTTATAGATAGTTTTCGCTCATCCCTGCTACTATAAAAAAAATTTACGTTTTTTCGTCAGCTACATTATTAAACCTGTATGCATCGTAATTAAAACGGCACTTCTTGCCACGTCAAGATTTTAAAACTTAAAAACATTTTTTTTACAATTAACTTAATTTAACCTCTTAAATCAAATTAATCTTTTTAGCATATTTATATTAAATTGGCATACAAATTATTTTTAAGGTCGCGTCTAAAATCAATTGATTTTAAAAATCTTCAAGTTGTAGGAAAATAATTAAAAAAAATATAATTTTGTTTTTACTCGAGGTCTTGGAAAGTTTTATTAAAATATTTTAATGTGTACTGGTGATAAAATTATTTATAATAAAGGTGTAAATTTTGTTTGGTTTAAATTTAAAATCAAATTGAAGACCCGTAAGCTCGCCCGGCCGTAAGCCGAGGGGCAAGGCCGAAGTTTTAAATTTCACACCGCTATTTTTTTTAAACTATTCTTAAAAAGACAAATAAATTTATTACCTTACTATGAAGGATTTTTACATTCTAAACGCGTTCAGAGTTTGCTCATTTTTTGAAATATAATAGATTTTTCAAAAAAAAATTTGTTTCAATGATAAATTTTTTTTAAGGATTTGAAATTTTAAAGGATTCATGTTGAAATGATTATCAGCTATGTTGTATATTTTGAATTAATTTAATAAATTTTCTAAATATACTTAGAGTAACTGCTCTCAGGGCCGTACCAGCCTATCTCATGGGTCAGACATTTGCTAAGGGCGCTACATTTTTTATTTTACAAAAAAATTATAAACTTACGAAAAAATATTGAAAATTTTTTTAAAATGAAGGCACAAAAAGGTTTTCTATTTTTAAAATTTAACCTATTTTAATATGGTCATTCCTTATTCATACAATAATTAAATTTTCTTTATGATTTAGTATAACTGCGTTAAAGGACATTTTGCCATCCTATTACCAATAATTTTAGGGAAGACAGATTAATCAAAACAAATTTTTTTTGGTCAATCTTAAGCCTCTTGTGACCCAGGTCCATTTGCGAGATCCAGGGCGAGAGATGACAAGGTCTTTTATAAGAGTATTGAGAGACTGGGAAATTATCTTAGATCGACCATGCTAGAAGATAGATTAAATGGCCTCTCAATCATGGCAATAGAATCTAAAATAGCGCTTAGTCTTAATTTAGAGGATATAGCAGAAGAATTTGTAGGGTCAAGAAAATTTTTATTTTGATTTTACTATTATGCATTGTTTAGAATTCTATTTTATCATATATATTCTAATTATATAAGATTTTTACCATGCATCATATTTCAATAAATTAATATTAAAAAAAATTATTTTTATTATTACCTCTTGTTCTTTCTATATAATAAATAAGGCGCCTTATTTTTTTTGCCTAGGGGCGCTTGAGAAACCTGGTACGGCCCTGCTACTAAAAGATTCAAACATTGAACCTTTTGAAGCTTACGCAACTAAAAAATCCATTGGTTTTTCTAACAAAGCTCCTATTTTAAAAACATAAATTAAAGATTTAGTTAAGTCTAAGACAGGCTCTAAAAAATGGACATGGGTCTCAAGATATAATATAACAATAAAAAAAACTAAATTAAATCTTAATGATAACATAGCAAAAATTTTTTTTAAAAAAGTTAGGGGTTTTATTTCTAATAAATTTTTGGGGCGACATAAAACAAAATCAAAATTATTTTTCTCAACTTGGAAATAACTCTTTTTTTTTTTGATATAATTAATAATATTAGAAGTAAAAATAGTGTTAAATTTGCATCAGGAATAAAACTTTTTTTTATTATGAGGACAAATAACTGGTGGGATCTAAAAAAAGCTAAACTGGCCAAACAGGCATTTTATTACTGTCAGATTGCCCCTGCTGTCATGACAACTTCGTTAACCCAATTCATCATTTTCTATGTGTATGCCCAGCATTCAACGAGATTAGGGCGCAATACATAACTCCTATTTTGTCAAAGTCTTTTTCCAACTTATCCTAGGAATCACAAATTAGCATTTACTTTCACCTTTGGCACAAGAGCATATATTTTAATTAAATATATTTCTATTTCAGGCAAACTATATTTAACTCAAATGGGTGATATCCATTGCCCAATTGACGTCGTGATAAAGTGCCAAAGCCCTAATGGCGGCCTTAAAAAAGAAGAGGCAGTAAGGAGGTGGTTTATTACTTTTTACATTCATGAGTTTTGGCGATTTAGTGTCAAAACTTTATAATAATTGAAATGTTAAATTTCCCTATAACAAAAAAAATTTCAAAGAGACAGCTATAAATTTGTTATTAAGCAAATGTCTATTTTCAAGCCTTCATAAAGCAAATGTTTTGTGAATTACATTTCCAAACATTTTTATATAATATACCTGCATAAAGTTCCATAATACCTGTGACAATATATTTTATTTTTATTTCATCAACTACATGTTAATAATATTATATCATGCAAGTTGAGAAAA
Source organism: Acutogordius australiensis (assembly GCA_030555515.1). Taxonomy (NCBI): domain Eukaryota; kingdom Metazoa; phylum Nematomorpha; class Gordioida; order Gordea; family Gordiidae; genus Acutogordius; species Acutogordius australiensis. Next base: position 22,950,086 of record CM060242.1, read on the forward strand.
GCCTAAAAGTCATACAATTAAAATTAATATTTAATTGATATATATATTTAATATCTTGATTTATAAACATTTGGTCGTAAGTATTAAAACGTTGTGTTTGCTTGTTTTAAAAATATCAATTGCTGAATTACCCAGATCTTCCACTTACATACAAGATCGTTAATAATGGTTAATAAAATTTACATCAAAGTTAATAAAATTTAGTTGAGTGATAAAAGTATAATTAAATTTTCAAAATGTTTACCAATATATCTCGGTTGCAGTTTAAAAATTTATTTTAAATTCAAAAAATTTGATCTGAATATAATTAACCTACCCACCCCATAACCTATATCCAAAATACTAACCTTCTTACTTTATATATAATTTTTTTGTTTAAATTAATAATGGCCTAAATGTGATCCGATTTTCTTGTGTCACTTGCATAGAAAAATATATACAAATTACATTATGATTGTTTATCAAAGTTAAATCCATTGAATTTGATATTTTATATATTTTAAGTCAATTAAAAAACTGCCACAAAAAATTTAATAAATCATAATTTGTCCCATCGTAGCAATATCTGAACCCCAACACAAAAAGATTTAACAAACTATGTTTGTTTGCACAATTTTTGAGTGTCAGTATTAAAATTTGTTTTGGGTGAGGAACATAAAGTGGTATTTGTGGTTAAATTAATCACTTTGCCAAAACGACTAACCTGATCTTGGCTTGATAAAGTATACAAAGCTGTTTTTATTTTCAAAGTAGTATTTTAAATTGATGTTGGTGGCAATTCCAAGTACCCTGCATGGAGATATTTTTCTTATTTACGATAAAGTTTTACGGTTTAATTTATGCAGGATGTGGGAATTTGAAATCAGCTAAATTATCTGTCGCTCATGTTACTAAAATTACGAGTATCATTTTGATTATTTAGGAGTGAACAAGAGTTTCATTTAGATTGTGGAGTGGCAATATAATAACCTTTAGAAATGAGGTTTTGAGTAATGTTTCGCAGAGAGCTGAGGTCTGCAAAAATTGGATTTCAGTTTGTGGCATGTTTGACTTCGAAGACAGTTATATTTGTTAAGTTATTTCCACACATTCGTGGTTAAAATAAAATTCGGAACTATTGTCCAAAAACTGAGGTGATTTAAATAAATTAGTATTATCAAAGAAAGAGGGAGTATAAAGTTTGTTTTTTTGATTATGACAAATAGCATGTTTCAAAAGATTCGCACTTAAACAGATAAATTGACATTTCGTCTGTGATATTCACATTCATATTACGGGAACTTTCAATTACACTTTGCTTAATTACTAATTAAGTCTCAAACGTGATTGCTTGATTATTTTAACTTATAAATTGTGAGAAAAGTTGTTGTATTGAAATTGTTGGTTTATGATTGATCAAATGGAAAATATTTGCCTGCTTGAAATTTATAATTTATCGCCAGGGTCATTTGATGTGAAAGTTATGGCAAACGTTTTTTAATAAGATATTCTGAAAACCTTTTTTTCTGGGTTAATGCATTATTTGTGGTGTGTAAAGAAATATGGTAAGTACTCATGAGACATAATCTTCGGGCTGAAATCGCTAAACTATCGAATAAAATCGGACCAACTAACCCCATAACGTTTAAACCTTGCTGAAATGCAATTGTTGGAATCAGTGAATTATCGATTTTATTTATTGTTTGAGATAGATTTTGTATGACCTTGAAATGAGTTTGCAAGCTGGTGTCCTTTGTGTCCATAGTAAAAATTTGAAGCTCGTTCTCTATACTAAATATTCAAAAAAAGTAAAAATTTAGCACCATTTAAACACTAAAATATATTCACTTGCTAATTATAAATTAAGCGTGCTTACCTAAGCATACAATTTTTTTGCCAAGGCATTTAGAATGGAGGATGACTAACATTTAATTTAGGCAACATTACTTTAATTAAAATGATTTGGCAAAATTGATAATCGACATTAAGATCTTAAAGAAAAAAAAAATCCTATACTAAAATCAACTATTACCATTTATCCTTCTGAAACAATAAAATTTAAAATATATCAAGCTCAACATAAATATTTATGTTATACAAAATATTTTGACCAAAATCTCTAAATGACACGATTTTTACCAGGTTGATATAAAAAAATGTAATACTTATTAACAGTTTAGTTTGTATACATGTGCTGACCCTTAATTTTTTCAAAACATAACTTTCTTTTATATTTTCGGACTTACTTTAGATATATAAAATATATTACTCTTAATTAAATATACGGATTTCAACAGTTAATTTTATAAGAAGTTATGAACTATTAACAAAGGGCTAGTTTTTCAGTTTTTGTACCTTTAAATAATTGGTGTATTTTTTATATTAAAAGTTTAAAAATTTTACTAGAATTTTTTAATTAAGTATTGTATAATAAGTAGATTATTAAGTTTTTTATTTTTTTCCCCAATAGTTTAGTGCTTAACCCTTATATCTAAGTATTCAAAGCCCAATCAACTAATATTTTAGTGTTATGAGATAACTACAAAGAACAGACCTGGCGTCTTAGGAATTTTTACACATGAAAAAAAATCTCTACTTTTATCTTATTTGAATATTCTCAATGTCGCAATTTGGCCAAATGGCCATTTTTTGATTTTTCTATGAAAATAGATATAGTCTAAATCAACTTTGGAAAAAAAAATATATGAAATAAGGCTATTATGCAGATTGTTTCCCTCAAGTGTCATAATTTTCATTTTTTACTTATTGATTTTTGTCGACTAGTGTTATAGTATATAAGATATATTCTACAGGTGGACAATCTGTCATACAAAAGCAATTTTGATACTGAAATTAAAAGATCCCCATGGAGAGCATCTTTTAGTTTTCACAAGTTTCTTTCGCCTTTTGCTATTTGCTATGCCCATACCAAAAAATGGCTATTTTTACTTTGGCAGATTTTACGACCTTAAGATTTCCCAAAAAAAAATTATTTTTTTATTAAAATCACTTGTAACATTTTTTATGAATGAGAAATAAATTTTTTTAGTATATCAAGCTCTGACATCAAAATTTCCATAATATTTTTGGCATCTCAACCTAAATAGGACATGATATATTCGGGTGAAATAAGATATTATTTGAAGTTTGAATTTAACAGTTTAGCTGTTATGAATATATATAAAAAAATTGTTTTTTTTTTCCTTTTTATTTTTTAGTTTTTCCAAAAAAAATTCAATGTTTATAGCCAGCAGGTCTATTCGGTGTAAAATGATACACCGAATAGTAAAATCGCTTTTCAATATAGGAAATTTTTTAGATTAAAGTTTTCTAATGTAACTTGTTATGAGGAATTCAAATATATTATTGAAAATTTTCTAACTTGTTAAGATTTTTAAAAAATGCGATTTGCAAGTTTTTATCAAACGAACGTTAATGAATAATGACAAAGTTTTTCGTTGTATTATGCCAATCTAAAATTTTAAAAGGATTTTTATTATACTCGCAATATTTAATTCCGAGTGCATTTATATAATCTATTATTTTATGTTAAAATATTACTATCAAGCTTATTAAATATTTGATATAAATATTAAAATCCTGCATTAAAAATTAAACCGAGCGTTGCCCAGTATGTAGCGTAACGGGCTAATAAGCGAGAGGTCCTGGGTTCGAGTCCCTAAGATATTTTTCTAAGACATCTACATAAGTCAGCATAACATTTGTGTACTTATATTTTGTCGATTTCTCTGTCGATTTTATGTAATAGGACACGTACAACAAAATAGTACAAAAAATATATTCTATGGAGTATTCAGCTGTAGATAAGTACACAAATGTTATGCTGACCTAAGTAGATATCTTGAAAAAAATAAAAAAATGTTTTCGCAGGGACTCGAACCCAGGACCTCTCGCTTATTAGCCCGTTACGCTACAAACTGGGCAACGCTCGTTTTAATTTTTAATGCACGATTTTAAAATTTATATCAAATATTTAATAAGCTTGATAGTAATATTTTAACATAAAATAATAGATTATATAAATGCACTTACAGGGCTCACTTCAATAATGTGGCACATTTTAGAAATAGAATGATCAATAGACACATAAAATGTGGCCATCATCTACTATATTTTTGATCGTTGTCATTAATAAAATGATCACGATCACAATTAAATGATATCTGTCACAATTTAATGGCCAAGATGATAACATATTGTTCTTCATTAAAAACTTTGTTTTCTTGTTTAAAATTATTTTTTGACTACTTAAAAAGTTTTCTATCGAAAATATACTTTCTCCCCAACCAAATTCACGCAAAATTTATTCAAAATAGAGCGAAGAAAAAATAAATTTGATGAAAATTAATGAAAGCAATACACCTTCCAAAGAAATATCCAAATATTGGGTTTATCAAGATCGTCCATCAATAGATTCAAAAGAGAAGCATTTCCTGATAAAGAAAATGAGCCTCCTAAAGAATTTATCATAAAAAAACGAGGCAAAAAACCGCAGGCTACAATTCAACTCGATTCTTCTGTCTTAGATATTCTAACGCAAAACAATTCCGTTTTTATTAAAAATATAAGTAATTAATTACCTTCATATCTGCTAAATCTCATGGCACCATAAATAAAGCGATTAAACGTCTAAATTGGTCTAAAAAAGGGCACACAAAGAACCCGAAAAACGGAATTCCCCTTAATAATTGAAGTTCGTTACAATTTTTCATTGTCATTATTCCAAATAGCGCCTCAAAATTTATTCTATCTCGATGAAACAGGTCAATTAGCACACAAGCCCTTTGTATGGATGGGCTCCCAAAAACGTGACACCCGTTGTGAAAGTTCCCAATAGTAAAGGAAAAAATGTGAGCGTGTTATGTACTATTTCTATTAATGGGGTAGTTTTATAAGATATTATAGACGGCGCCTATAATTACACAAAATTTAAAAATTACTGCAACACCTTAAAACCACTTTTACCTGTTGAAGGAAGGCTAATTATGGACAACGCATCTTTCCATAAATCTTTGGACAAAGACTTCAATCAATTATTTCCTCCACCATATTCGCCCCAACTGAATCCTATTGAAAACTTCTTTGGGGTCGTCAAAAGTAATATTTTAGTAGTCCATATTTCGTTATTTTATCGCCAAAATAAGTTAATTTTATTTTACATCAGGTAAATTTAGATCTGCTCAAAAGAGACCTCGTAATCGGGACGAAATTGAAGAGCTAATCTGCAATATATTTATTGGAGATCGTACATACGATTTTTCATCTTTCCATAACGAATCAAATAATTATCTTCAATTATCTTTTCGTCGTTACCCAATATAAACTTTTTTATAGTATTACTTTTATAATAAATCATAAATTAGTATGTAACAATCTTTTTAAAAGCCATCATTGATTTACAAAATCAAAAAAAAAACAAATTTTATCCCTATTTACCATTTAATTGTGATGATCGTGATCATTTTATTAGTGACAACGATCAAAAATATAGTAGTTGATGGCCACATTTTATGTGTCTATTGATCATTCTATTTCTAACATGTGCCACATTATTGAAGTGAGCACTGTAAAATTCCTTCTAAAATTAAAGATTAGCATAATACAACAAAAAACTTTGTCATTATTCATAAACTTTCGTTTAGTGACTAATAAAAACTTGTAAATCGCATTTTTTTAAAACTTAACAAGTCAGAAAATTTTTAATAAATATTCGAAATTCTCATAAAGAGTTACTTTAGAAAATTCTAATCTAAAAAATTTTCCTATATTGAAAAGCGTTCTATTCGGTGTAAAATAAACTACTGTAAATACTATTCGGTGTAAAATGAACTCGTGTAAAAGGTCATTTTACACGAGTTCATTTTACATCAAATAGACCTGCCCGTTTATAGCTGATTTACAAAGTTTAATAGAAAACGGTAAACGAATTTGAAAACCCTTAAAATGGTTTAGTATCTGTAGTTAACTTATAACTCTCAAAAGATAACAATTTTTAAAACAGGGCATAAAAGAGCAATTACTTTTTCCATGAAGCAAACAATTAGTGCACTTATCAAAATAGAAAACCACAAAAGATAAGGCCAAATTGTAGATTATTTAAGAAATTTAATAAACTCCGTAGAACCTTTGTAGATTTTTAAAGACCTGAGGTAATGACAAGAGCTAGTTTTTGGTCACAGGTCTAAAAAATAATAGAATCAAAACTTAATCAATAAGATTGTTTTTACAGTTTATGCGATTACCCCGTTTTTCGTTTATTCAAAACAATCGTTCTAAGCCTCTTATAAACATTTAAAAATGCCAAAAATGACACTTTTTGCGACCAAAAAACTTAAAAATTAAAAAAATACTAAAAGTCTATTTTTAATACCTAAAGTTTTTAATATAATTAACATTTTTTTTTAATAAATTAATTTTATTTTCCCATTGCAATAACAATTTAAGCTGGGTTTGATTTAAATTTTACTAATATAAAAAATAATATTTTCATATAAAAAAAATATTTAATTGGCCTGTATTTTTTTTAATATTATTTATTCTTCCCGAAGTCACAAATTTTGGTATTGCGATATGGCCCGATGTGTAGAAGAAATAAAATTCGAAATGTAGTATCGACCATGCCTAGTTTAATCGGATCTATGGCCCAAGGTAGGATTCTGTAGACTTGTGTTTTAAGTAAGGTTTAAAATTGATCAAAATAAAATAATGAAATTTAAGATTTAGACCGAAATATTATCATTTTTATAAAATTGTTAAAATTTTTCCTTTCGCTTTTATAGACATAAAACACGCTCTGGTATTGAAAAGAATAAAAGATGCCATGGTTTAAGTGAGCAACAAATAAAAATTAGGATATGATAAAAAATAATCACTTGTTTCCAAAAACATAAAATTCAGGCTTGAAAAGATTTTTGGTTAGAGATATAGTGGCATCCTCATTTAGTTTCGTTGCGTCTTGCCCTTTGTGAAGTGGTACATCACCTACATAATTATATTTTAGTTCAATTAGGAAAATATTCAATTTCAGTTTTTCTAAAGGGTCAGCTGATTCATTAATTAAAATTTGTGATTATCAACTTTTAAAAAAAAGTAATTCAAAATCTCATTTATCAATATTCAGATAATTTTTTTATCCTTTTTATCCATAATCTAGCTCTTTAAAATTCATAGCTTACAATAAAAATTAAAATAATTTACCTTTATTCTTTAAGCGTGGCGCGGCACGTTTAAAATGAACTTATGTTTTTTTTTTGTAAAAATCGATTTGTACCCATTGAAATTTATGCAGCACAAATAATAGTTCAAATTCTTTATTATATTGCAAAATTTATACTATCTCATTCGGTAGAAATCATATTTTTTTACTTTCAAAAATGAGGGCTGCCCCTTTTTATTACCATGCCTGCTTGCTAAAGGTTGTCTGATATGATTTATTGTATATTCCTACCATTGAAATTAATTTTTTAAACCTTTATGGTTTTTAAACATGCTTCACCATATTTTGTTGACCTTCTTTATGTCAGTTGTATTTCCAGTTTTATTTTTTTTCCATTTGTCCTTACACCATTCTCTTTTCACCACACGTCCACCACCTCCCTCAGTTTTGAATAACTTGTTAATTTTTAGGCACAATAGCCCTAAGATTTATTGGTATGTGGGAACATTTTCAATGTTACGTTTTGAATACCTAAAAAATCGTGCACCACTCCCGGCCCCTCGATGTTATAAACAACTTTTTTTAATCGTTAAACTCTATTTATATATGTATTTTTATTTGAAAACTGAGGCGCGCCTAAACTTATTTACTATATTTTGATTATGCATAACAGCACACACCAAGACTAAAAAAATGAGAATTATCTTGAATAATTTTCTTCTATTTCCTTACTGAGATGTTTTAGCCTAGCCCTCATCTACAGGTGTGTAACATTAAATTGAAGAAGATCCACTTTATTAATTCATTAGCATGTTGTTGTAAGTTTTGTAGAAATGCAAAATTGTGTAAGAAAGATGGACAGATGGCAATAAGTAATACGCTTTAAATATTTGAGGCAAGTCTCCACCTCCCTGCCATTCCTCATGTTTTCTAGCTCCAAAAGTTTTGAAATAGAAAGAGAATAGCCTAAGTGTTAGTTATGTTATTTAATAGGATTTTCTATTGCATCCCTTCAAAGGTCCGTTCCCCTGCTTGCATCTTTGAACATATATCACAACGACTTATTTTGTTTACTAGTTTGTCATTATTTTACATTTATATATTTTAAATATTTTATTAACATTGGAAATGTTGTTGGACGATAGTCAAAAAATCTGTCACCTGCAAAGTGCTATCGGTCTACAAACTCCAGTTTTGGGGGCACTTTTTTGTGCTTTCCCTTTTCAGGTTTAAAAAAATTTAATAGGTCTAAAATCGATGTCAAAAAAAATGTTTTCTTTTTTTTGGTTTTTTTAAATGTAACTTGCTAGTTTGTGAGATTGGAGAATTAATGGACATTTTATTTTTGAAATAATTCATTTTATATAATACAGGTCAATAAAAAAAAATAAGTTTGTAGAAAAAGCTAACACCCCCATTATGGCTTTATCTCATATATGTTTTCCGTAGTTTCTTACGCGTTCGGGTCCTAAGATCCTTTCATATCAAAAAAAAGCTCTTTTTGACCAAATTGACAGGTTTTGCGACCTCGAGTATCTTAAAAAGAAAAAACTCGATAATATTTTTTTATATAAAAACCCCTTGTTACTTATTTTTTATCTCAAATAATGAGAAATAAAACTCTTAAGTATATCAAGCCATAAACATTTAGAATATACACTATATTTGACACCCCAACCTAAAAATGACCCAATTTATTATCGATTTTTAATAAGAAAAATATTTGCAAATTTTAATATTTTAAAATTACTGGATAGCAGGTTTGATCTCTCTAGTTAGCTTATAAATTTCAAAAATTTGTTAACCTATTTAATAATTTCGCTATGAAGTCTAATTTCTAACTTTTGATTTAGTTAATCTTAATAATTTTGTAATAGCTCATTCAGCGTGTCTTAAATACATATTTATCTGCTTAATTCAACATCAGGTGACTTTTTTAACAATTAAACATGGAAAATATTTACGTCTTTTTTAAAAATCCTTATAATTTTTGAGTTTATAATTGTTGCGGGGGTTTGATGTTTATTTGTTAAATTATAGTTGCCTTTCTCTCAAATTAAATGCTTCTTTTCCTATATTCTTCCTTTTAAAACTTCCTTCATATTTAACAGGTAGCCAACCAAATTATTGCTATTTCATGGGGTGTGATATAATTGCTATTTATTCCGTCTTTTCTAGTTTATCGACAGATCACTTGATGTTACTTGTCTCTAAAATAAATTCCTAGTTATTGTTAAGGTATTAGAGCTTTATATAACCATTTCCACAGGTCAAAGAAATTTTTTTTAACTATTCTCTATAAAATAAAATTCGATTTAATCTTCCTACCATCGTATAACACAGGTCAACAAATATCAATGTCACAAAAAAGTTTATGAAATTTTAAAAACATGACCATAATGGCCTTATATCATACATATTTTTTCTTTGTTTCTTCCGCCTTCGGATTAGTCAATATCGGAAAATGGCCTTTTTTACCAAATTGACAAATCTTCTTAATATACCCTAAATAAATTTAAGAATCTTTTTTTTATATAAAAATCTATTGTAACTTATTTATCATCACAAATAACATAGGACAAATTTTTGAGAGTTATGAGCTAACTACGGAGATCAAACCTGCCATCCTAGGGATTAACAAATCCGTTTATCGTTTTTTCTAATCAAACTTAGTCAGCTATAAAGGCCGGAAGAAACTAAGAAAAACGAAATATGAAATAAGGCCATTATGGGGATAAATTCTTTTATGTTTTCATATTCACGGTTGGGCCATATTTGTTGACCTATGTAATGAGAAATAAATTTTATTTGTATGTCAAGATTTTACATCAGTTTTTAAATATATTATCAGGTTTTAACAATTTGAAGTTTGAATATAACAGTTTAGCTGTAATGAATATGCAAAAATTCAATGTATTTTTGTTTTTGAATCTTGTTTATTTTTTGACATTTTTTCTAAAATTTTCAATGTTTATAGCTACTAAGTTTGATTAAAAAAAACGGTAAATGGATTTGGAAATCCCTAAGATGGCAGGTTTGATCTCTGTAGTTAACTCATAACTCTCAAAGATTTTTTGACCTGCGTAATCAAACAAAATTCTTGTGTAAAAAATAGGGGTCAACGTTAGTATGTTTCTCCCTGCTGGTAGAAAATTTTTTAAACGTAAATGCGCGGTACCCTATTAGCATACTGGATACATTTATTTCCACACATGACTTCGCGAAAAAAACTAGAACGTCGGCAAACAAACCCTTAAGTTTCCCTTTACTTTAAAACACTAACTCCTGAATAATCTGTTAAATCGACTATATCATTTATATTAAAAAGAATGGGTAATAGCGGACAGCCTTGCCTAAGACCTTTTTCTACTGAATACTAATTCTTTTAAAAAACATTACAAAAAAGTTAACTAGATACATATGTTAAATTTGGCCAAAATTTTACCTCTTTTTCCTATCAAATAAAGTTTTTAAAATGGCTTGATTAGGTGCCATAAGACCTTTGAAATCAATAACTTAGGCCTAGCATTTAAATAGGGTTACTTGATACGTAATCTTAATTACCCTCAAAAACATTAACAATCAATGAAACAAAAATTTTGGAAACAGATATAAAGAAAATACCAAGGTAGTTGTTCGCTAAGGTCTAGCCTTATCTAGATGGTGCTATTTAGCTGAATTTTTGAGCGATTTTGTTATGAATTTATAAGCAAAGGGGTATGAGTTTAAAAGCAATGTTAATAAAATTTATTCAAGCGAAAAATAATAAATTATAATCTATAAAATCTTGAATATTTTTTAAAAATGTCACTTAATACCATAACTTGTCTAATTCAATAGTATAAACACTAATTTATGTTTAATAAAAATTTTGATTTAACTATAAATGTATAGTTAATTACTAAATTTAAGCTCTAACGTCCACGTGTTATATAAAATATTTCGTCCAAACTTAGCAAAATGTTTACAAATAAAAATATTTTTAGAATAATGTTCATTAATTATTAAACTTTTTTTTAGTTTTATTGTTTGTTTCAAATTTTTAATTTTATAATGTGAAAAATGAATTGCAATATAGTGTGATTAAGTTTAAATAAAATTTATTTAATAATATAATTCAAAAACAAGGCAAAAAAGAAATTTAAAGGGTCTCATTTTTCCAATATATTATCTTGACCTATTTTTGGACTATATAAGATTATTGACATTATATTTTTAAACTAAGGTCACCGTATAATTTGAGGCTAAGTCAGGTTCACCAAAAATCTAATAATGTGAGGTATTAAGCTAAATATATTAATCTTTTTTTATTCTAACAAAATAAGGATGTAATATGAAATTTCAATGATAAGAAAGAATTACAATAATTATAATTAAAAAATAAAGGTAACTGAATTCAACGTCATCCATTTGGGTCTTTCGAATATTTGATATGGCTTTGAGTGCCGTTAATCTCTGTATAAAATGCACAATTAGCAACTTGAAAACAAGGTCAGTATAGACACAGTAAAACACCAGATTCATATATACTCACAAAGCCGGTAAATCCTTGCCAACCCTCCTTATCTTAATAAATTTTTTTTAACTCTTTTGCCTAATGCTTTAATGATATACATGGATTACCTAATATTTATAGGAGATTAAAGCTTGATTAATTTGATATAAATTGTTATAGGTCAATTGTGCTTTATGAAAATTGAAAAGGTATTTTTTTTTCAAAGAATTTATAGTATTTTATTAAATATTTCACAGGTCAGCAAAAATATATTAACGTTCGGAATAGGTTAACAAAACTGCAGCAATTTATTTGATGACCCTCTAATGTTTTTTTTGCTTTTAAATCTGACCGGGCATTACAAACTAATGGTCCTCAAAACAGTTAAAATAGCTAAACGCCTAATAACCTTAAGAAATTTTTTTTTATATTAAATTTTCAAGAGTTTTAGGCCACACCATCTACATTTAGGTTATGCATAATATTTGGCACCCCATACGATTTTTTACCGGTTTGAAATATTATAATAAGTTTGAATTTAGTTTTGCTGTTTCATATTTATGGTCAATTCTAAATTCAACAAGTCCGGGAAGGTCACTCTCTGAGATTTGGATAAAATTTTGCATGGATATGAGGGTGTCTGATAATCTAGTATTTTTTTTGATATACTTGGGGAGGTCATAATCAAAAGGTTATATTGCTAATTTTTATTTTTTATTTTGAAGTGGACAAGGGCTATCTTGCATTAAGTTATAAATTAAATGTTAAAATTTTATTTTGAGTTTTCACTATTACAAAATATTCTATTAAGTGTTACTAAAAAATAACATTTTTTAATATCTTAAAATTGTTAAAATAAATCTAATATTCATTAAATATAAATTTAACATCTGGGATAGGCTTGACTTAATTAGTAAATATATTCAATTTTTGGATAAAAAAAATTATTAAAATACTAAAAGGCCAAATTTGTGCAAATAAGAATTTAGACATAGGGGCAATTAAATTAGGCTATGACAATTTAATTAATTTATTCAATACTAATGTTAATTTTAAAAAAAGTGACCCTTAGAGTAAAAAATTGGTAATATTCATTAATTTACTCCTACCTTCAAAGCCGACTTTCAGGCAAACTACAAATCCAATTTAAAATGCTTTAATTACTTATACATCGTTTAAAAACATTTATAACCATAAAAATTTTTTTAGCGTACCCAAAGCTTTTTATAGAATAAAAACAAACATTGATCAAAATTTTTAAAATTTGTGTGCTTACATTTATTTGTTAACTTTTACTAACCCTAACGGTAATTACACCGGACAACAAAATATAGGCTACCTTAAGCCTCATTTACGGCAACTAAAATTTTTGGTGCTGATTACAAATATAAAATCAGAATTTCAGCCAAAGCCTCAGATAAGTTACTCAATGTCAAAAATCGTATTTTCCTATTTTGGGGGTATTTTGGGCTTCTAAATTATAAAACTTATGGGTAGAAACAAAAGTTTAATATATTTAGATTAATTAAACATTTATTCCAATCAACAAATTTTTGAGTTATGAGCTAACTACAGAGATCAAACCTACCATAATTTACAAATCCGTTTACCGTTTTTTCTAATCAAACTTAGTTAATCAGCTATAAACATTAAAAATTTTAGATGTCAAAAAAACAAAAAAGATTCAATAACAAAAATAAAATGAAATTTTCTTTTAACATATTCACAAGAATTAAACCGTCAAATTCAAACTAATATTCATTAAAAACCGATATCATATCGTCTCGTATTAATTTGGACGCGAAATATTTCGTATTATCTATATGCTGATGTAAGCAGTGCTGGGAAAACAATGAGCCAAAAAACTTTGGCTCATTTTTTCCCTTAAAACTCAAAGAAAAAAGGGAGCTACAGATAAAGAGCCAAAATAAGAATTCAAAAAAAGACCTTAGTAAGAAGAAGGGCAAAAAAAACCCAAGAAAGTGGCTCTTAATAAGAGCCCCAAAAAGCCCATATTTTGTTTTCTTTATAATAATTTCAATAAATTTTGATTTTTTCTTTATAATAATGATGGGTGGGGTTTTTTATAGCTCCTAGGAGTTTTTTTTTTGAAGAAAAGGGTTTTTTGCCCCTTTTCTTTAAGCAAAAAAGGGGCTTTTCTTTTGCCATGCCCACGAGTTTATGGGCATTTGGGAAAAAAAACTCAAAAACTTGTTTAAAAAAAGTTCATTTATTTTTTTCCCAGCCCTGGTTGTAAGTGCTTGATATACTTAAAAATTTATCTCTCATTATTTGAGATGATTAATATAAGTTCAAGAGATTTTTATGTAAAAAAAAAATAATCAAATTTTTTCTTTTAGGATATTTTCGAGGTCAAAATCTGTTTAAACATTTTTTCGATATTTACGGATCTAAGGAGCAGGCGGAAGAAACTACAAAAAACGCATAATATATATGAGATAAGACCATCATGGAGATGCATTGTTTTATGTTCTCATAAATTTCTTTTTTCTGACATTTATATTTGGGACTTGTGTTATTAACGTAAGGTTTGAATTATTTTATAATGGTGAATTCTTTCTATTTTTTTTTGTTTTTGTAAAATTAGAGGTTTCGTCATAATATACGTTTTTTGATCTTAAATAATTTGGAATTAAATTGCTAATAATTTTAAGTAATACCTTTTTTAGTTATGTTTTTCATGAAAAATCTAAATATGAATAGATATGAAAAATTAACAGTTTAAGAAATGGATTTTTTTCTAAACTTTGGACGCAGTTTAAAATTAATTTGAGGCCTTAGGAGGAAAACTACCGTAATCGTTATCGCAAGAAAATTCTCCACAAAACCCTGTAAAAATCTTTCATGTTGTTTATTTTGTTGTCCAGTGTTATGCGATATTATTAAAATTTCAAAATTATCCTTGTCTGAAGTTTAACAATTGCAGTTTTTACTTGATACCAAAAAACATAAAATAAAGGAAAAAAGTTAAATATTTAAAGATACACAACTGATGATTTTTCAATTTTCATCACTTCCTGTTCAAATAAAATTGTTTTGAGATGTTCAAACAAGGACAAGTTAATTTCTTATATTGACCACACATATCGATAAATTTAAAAAACACATCACCTACACTAACCCTAAAATTATAAGCTTAAAATAAGGAAATAAACATATATAAACAAAATCAAATGTCTATAGACTAAGTAATATCTCGAATTTGATTTAAACAAAATAAAAATGAAATACCATTGTTTTTGTAGCTTTCGCACGTTTGATATCCAATCGACCTAAAAGATTTACAAATAAAATAAATTATATGAACTTTGACTGAAATTATAATTACAATATCTAAGGAAAAAGTATAATGTCGAAAAATTTATAGGTGTATCCGATTACACAGGTCAACAAATTTCAATGTCTGAAACGTGAATTTTATAACATAAAAGAATGCATTCCTATGATGGCCTAATCTCATATATATTTTTCGTTTTTCTTAGTTTCCGTTTTTGACTCCTTAGATCCCTCTATAACGAAAAATGGCCTTTTTTGACCAAATTGAGAGGTCTAAATGTACTCTAAAAAAAAGTTAAAAATCTTTTTTACATATAAAAATTCCTTGTAACTTATATTTTAAATCACAAATAATAAAAAATAAATTTTATTAATATATCAAGCTCTTACATCGGCATTTAGATAATACAAAATATTTCGCGTCCAAACTTAAATACGACACTATATATTATCGGTTTTTAATGAAAATATTATTTGAAGTTTGAATTTAACAGTTTATATATTGTGAATATGCAAAAATAAAATTTTAATTTATTTTTGTTTTTGAATCTTTTTTGGTTTTTTGACTTTTTTTTCCAAAATTTTCAATGTTTATAACTAAGTTTTATTCGGAAAATGGTAAACGGATTTGATAATCTCTAAGATGGCAGGTTTGATCTCTGCAGTTAACTCATAACTCTCAAAAAATTATAGACCTGTGTTGTATTAATACGAACGTATGGTCCAAAATATTTAAAATTATGAACACAAAAAGATTTCAAATAGATCGACAAAAATATAATGAAAATTTTTTGTTCAATGCAAGAGTCCTCGAATGATACGTTTAAAAGGCATATGAAAAATCGACTTCAAAACACATGTTAATAAATTTTTGGGCGAAAATCAATAATCAAATAAAATAAACTAAAAACAAAAAGTATATTTTTAAATTTGACTTAGTATATTGTATTATATTATTTAGTCTTAGAATCGAGGTGGCGAGAAGTGATGGTTTATGATATATTCCGTTTATAGGTACAGGGGAGATTAGTTGTGCAAAGGGAATAAATGATAATTATAATTTCAATGTCCCAACTAAATTTTTTTGACTTGTTATGAATGTGTGAAACATATTACTTAACAAATGAAAACCAATTGTGAATGCCTTCGTAAGATAACATATGAAACGGTATAATTTATTCGTGGCTTAAGAGACCCAAGGGAAGAAAATTTGTCACTAATCTCGAAGATTTTTCATAGTAGTTTAGTCAAAGCAGCTGGGAAGAGCTGTATAAAAATAGGTTAATAACCATTCACCAAGAGGTTTAATACAAATAATAATTGATGCAAAATTAATAAAGAACTACACTGAACGCAAGTTGGAAATTTTAAGGATGGAGAAGAAAATTAATATATGCATGGTCGACTTGGCATATAGATATTGATACCGACATCTATGAAAAACAAACAAAACACAATTTGGGTTTCTTATTTTATATCCGCCGACCAAACAATTTATTCGTACTCGGGCTATATAATAATGTAATTTAATCGGAAAGACGACTATCATCTAATTCATGTTATACATAATTACGAGTTGTTACTAGATATTTGCCTTGTCTATTTAAAAAGAATATTATCAATGCCGGCCCGTCCATGAGTCAACCGAAGCAATGCCAGAGACCAAATTTTCTTTATTACGGGCGCATCGCCAAATATATGCTTTAAATTGGGGCGAAAAATATTTTGATATTGTTATTTAGAATCAACAAATTATAAAATTAACAGAGTGTGTTTTAGAGTAATTTAAACCAATTTACTAAAAAAATATATATGGGCAATTCCACCTCAAACCAACAATCTTTTTCCCTAGTATCATCCGCTGAAATTTGCTAAACTCGTAGGATCCTTGGGTGCTTATTATATAAAATGACCAAGATATGGACAAAATAATTTTTTAAAAAAAATATTTGAGGAAATTTTGAACGCATGTATCTTAAAATATTGTAACTAATGTAGGCTACCTTAGAGGCAAATATTCAAATGTATAAGATAAAAAAACTTATATGAAGATATAAGTAAATAATTTGAAAAACGTTATGAAAAATTCTTAATACGCAAGTCAACAAATTTGAGAGTTATGAGTTAACTACAGAGATCGAACCTGCCATCTTAGGAATTTTCATATCACCGTTTTTTCTAATCAAACTTAGTTATTCAGCTATAAACATTGAAAATTTTAAAAAAAGGGTAAAAAACGTAAAAAAATTAAAAACAAAAATAAAATTCAATAACTAAACTGTTAAATTCAATCAAATAATATGTTTATTAAAAACCGGCAATATATCGTGTCGTATTTGGACGCAAAATATTTTATATTATCTTATTGATGTAAGAGCTTGATATATTAAAAAAATTTATATTCATTATTTATTATAATAAATATAATTTACAAATTTTTATATAAAAAAAAAATTCTTAAATTTTTTCTATTTAGGGTATAAGATCTGTCAATTTGGTCAAAGCCATTTTTCGTTATGTACGAATCTAAGGAACCGAAGGCGGAAGAAACTAAGAAAAACGGAAAATATATAAGATATAAGGCTATCATGATGCATTCTTTTATGTTTTCATAAACTTATTTTTTGTGGCAATGATATTTGTGGACCTGTGATATAGACCTAATGATCCTAATAATATGTTTAAAAAAAATCCGGCATGATTTTCAAAAAATAAAATAGTTGTATATTACGAAATAGGAGTTATCAATCATGAAACGAGGTTTAATAACTACATAACTCAAAAATATCATTTACAAATTTATTAATTGATACTCCAAAATTATATTTAAGAATTTTTACTTAATAATTTACAAAACCTTTTTTAAATACATATATTTTTACACTAATAACAAAATAAATTTTGACGAAACTCAGTGGAAACGGCGGTATTTCATTAATTATTTAAATATATGTTATGTAAACATAGGGGCATTCATTGGTCAACCCTATCTATTTATAAACCTATTTTTTACAAAAATGTCACATAAATAATGTATATAATTTTTCTAAAATGAAAATAAAAATTTAAATAAATAGCAACTCACAAAACCAAGCTAATACCCGTCTTACTTTCATCAAAAATAATTTTCGTCATTGGCTGCGGCCTTATTACAAAAAAATGAATACAAAAAATCTAACAGAGTTGAATATTAGCTGATTTATTTGCTACATATTTTGTAAATTTAAATTTTTTGTAAAGCGTGTATTGTAAACGGGCAAATTAAGTGGCCGTCGATTTATCTTTTTATATAATTTTTAAAATGAGGGCAGCATTATGACTTGTAACAAAAACCTTCACTGTTTTCTTCACTAAGGGGAAGAAAAGAACATTTAGTTGGATAGGTGTGCGAGGCTCCGCGCGATTCCGTAAAAGAATTAAGAGTTGCAATGTCAAAATTAGAATTGTGATTGCCCAGCGTCGCCGGAAAGATATCTCCAAATCTTGTACTATTATCCTAAAGCGATAAAAAATTAATTAGTATAACTATATAAACTAAATTTTTATTTTCGTAAGGTAAAAAATTTATGAAGATTAATGATTAAATTAATTTTAAGGTTAAATAAGTAGACTAACTTGTAAAGCAAGTAAAAAAAATTGGATGTCTCCGACCTTCTAATTCTAACTTCTTGTTACACAGGTCAACAAATTTTTGAGAGTTATGAGCTAACTACGAAGATCACTGCCATCTTAAGAATTTTCATATCCGTTTACCGTTTTTTTAATCAAACTTAATTAATCAGCTATAAACGTTAAAAATTTAAAAAAAAAATTCAAAAATAAAAAGATTCAAAAACAACTAAATTGAATTTTTTTTGCATACTTACCACAGTTAAACTATTAAATTCAAATTTCAAATAATATTTTTATAAACCTATAATATATCGCATCATATTTAAGTTTAGACGCGAAATATTCTTCATTATCTAACAAATGATGGAAGAGCTTAATATATACTACAAGCTAATTACAGAGATCATACCTGCCATTCTAGGGATTTTCAAATCTGTTTACCGTTTTTTTAATCAAACTGAGAAAGTCAGCTATAAACATTCAAAATTTTAAAAAAATGTCAAAAAACCAAAAAGATTAAAAAACGAAAATAAATTGAATCTTTTTTTGCACATATACCACAGGAGCCGAAGGCGGAAGAAACTTTGAAAAACGAAAAATATTTATGATATAAGGCCATCATGGGGATGTATGCTTTTTAGTTTTAATAAACTTATTTTTTCTGACATTGATATTTGTTGACCTCTGTTAAATATATACCGGCCTAACCCGCCCAACATATTTTGAATTTAGGCACGGCGGAATTTGGCTTTTTAATTTTAAGCTCGGTCCAACTCGGCCCGGAAAAAAATACGGCCTGAATTTTATTTAAAGCTATAATTTTTTTGTTTCAAAATTATCAATAAAAATACAGGTAATAAAAATAATCCTTCATCGTGTGATAATAAATTTATCGATTTTAATTGTTAACTCTCGATTGGGTAAATGAAGGATTTAGGTACCCAAGCACTTTTTAAATTAAAGATAGCTTTCAAGCAAGCAAACATAGATGTTTACTATTACTATTAAAGTTAATTGTTTTTAAACAAAATATTTAAAATAAATTTATTGAATCAATTTTTTTGAAGCCTATTCATATTCACAGTGAAATTGGGTGGAAAATATGTTGAAGCCTTAATATCAAGTTCCTGATATGGCATTCAAATTTTAAATATAAAGGAGAATATATCTTCTAATACAAATATTGATACATAAAAAAACTTCATTCAGGTAAATTACACAGGTCGACAAATATCGATGTCAGAAAAAAAGAAGTTTTTGACACTGAGAAATGATTTCCATGATAGCCTTTTCTCATATATATATAGTCCGTTTTTCGAAGTTTCGCCATCGGCTATTTTGCTACGTCCATATCAAAAAATGGTCATATATAACCAAAACGATATTGCGACCTCGAAAATACATTTTTTTATATTAAAATCACTTGTAATATAAATTTTTTTATAATGGTGAATCAACAAAAATATAAGATGAGTTGATAGGTTAAAATATATGGATAATCAAGGATAAGACTCATCGTTCAAAATACTACTACATAAATCAATCATTTTAATTAACCCGCGATTAGAACTGTGGGGTCTATACGGACTCCAGCACATCTTAAATTTTGAATATCTTAAAAAATGTTATATATTATGGGCTAAATTTTTGTGACTTTTTTCTTAAATATATAATAAACAAAATTAGTATTTACAGTTTGGTCTAAGTCTAATAACAAAATTTGTTTAGAATTTAGAATATGAATTGGGTCCATAAAGACCCCACCCTCCCAATTTCAATGTTGGAAACCATGTTATTACCTCTATTTAAATTTAAACTTAAATAATTGCAACCTTATATTCTAGTTATTTTTTTAATAGTTTTAATTATTGAGTAAGCAAAATGTTTGTATTGTATAATAATTTTTTTTCTCTTTAAAATATCCAGTTTTTATGGTAAATAATAGCCAAAAATATTTTTATAACAAAATATTTTTTTTTATAAAACTCTCTAAATATGTTCTACTAGATGTAAAAGCACAATTCGATCAATAATATTGATACATTTAATTTATCGACATGATTTATTTAATGTAATATGGAAAATGAAAATTTTCAATTTTTTAGTTTTTCTACTTTGTGTCAAATAAATTTTACAATATTCATTTATGATAACTTATATTCGTCTATAATTAAAGAGCTATTTCTCTTCAAAATAGTAAAAAAATAAAGATCATAACTTTAAAACTCTTGAAGTTATAGAGGTTTAAAATTGGGGTCGGTACCCCAATAGCATTCGCGTCACAAATTTCTCACCCTACCATTCGCGGGTTAAACAACTAAGACAAAAGTCATCAATCAACTAATTTGATCTGGTTAAAATAAAATTCGTAATAATGATCATGATGCCTAAAACCGAAAACTAATAGTAATTAATTAAGTTAAAAGAATAATTCAATCAATGATTCCATATTAATGTTAATTAAACAATTGGATATGTTAAATAGTTAAAAATAATTGAATCAAATAAGATTTAAAAATTGGCTAAGACAGTAACTAATATTTTTTTAATTCAAATAAATATTGATTAAATTTTTAAGTTTATCAAGCTCTTGCATCAACCTATAAATTATAAAGAATATTTACCCCAGCCTAAGACAAGACATCAAATCGGGTTTTAATATAAATATTATTTTAAGTTTGAATTTAGCAGTAGAGCTGTTGCAAATATAAAAAAAATCAATTAATATGTTTTTGAATCTTTTATGTTTATATGCCCTGATGGATATGCCGCCTCTAAAGAGGTAGAAAGAATGTGGAATAGGAAATGAAAATAAATAAGTGTGAATAAGGTATATTTAGAGGAGCAGACCACCCTTTAAAACATGGTTGGTCAGCACTTTGTAAAACATTTATATTAGTGAAAGCAGCTCAACAAAGTGTTTGAGTTTAACATAACTATCCAAAAATTTAATAGTTTTATGGCAAAGTTCATAAATATGGATCTCCTTAAAAATGTTCAAATTATTTTTAATTAAACCACAAATATTAAAATTAATGGGGACTTACAGAGTCGCAATTTTTATCCGCATATGTTCGGTTAGTATTTGCTATTGTATTGTTCATGTGGGGTATTTGTGGGTAAGTGCAGGATATAAGAGGTTCAAAACGTTGTGTGAAATTAATATCATTAATTAGGTTAGTTCCGGATAGCTGGTTTTCATTATAATCCTCTTGAAGCTCGACATTTGGGTCAGTATTATTAAGATTTGGAGGAGGGTTATTACTCGCGGAGTGGTTAAAATCATATGAAGGTGGAGAAGTATCGAGGGCGGCATTTATAAGTAGTGAAAGGGCTGAATTTGAATTTAAACTATTCTGTTGACTCAATAACGTACTCAAAGTTGAAGCCATACTGGCGTGAGAAAGGGTTCCAGCTAAGAGTTAAAAATGAACAAATACAATAAATTTCGTTGATTAGGTATATCTATATAACACAGCTCCAAAATAAATGTCAGAAAAAAGAAGTTTATGAAAGAATAAAAGCAACATCCCCATGTTAGCCTTATCTCATATATATTTTCCGTTTTTCGTAGTTAGTTTCTTTTCGGCTCCTTAGATCCGTCCATATCAAAAAAAATGGCTTTTATGACCAAATTGACAGCGACCTCAATAATACTCTAAAAGAAAAAATTCAAGAATTTTTTTTTCATATAAAAATCCCTTGTAACTTATATCTAATTGTTTAGTATATTAAGCTCTTACATCAGCATTCAAATGATACAGAATATTTCGCGTTCAATAAATAAGACAGGACATATAATTGGTTTTTAATAAAAGTATTATTTGAAGTTTTAAATAAACAGTTTAACTATAACAAATATGCAAAAAAAAATTTCAATTTATTTTCATTTTTAAATCTTTTTTGTTTTTTTTACATTTTTTCTAAAATTTTCAATGTTTATAGCTGACCTATTTTTGATTAAAAAAATAATAAATGGATTTGAAAATCAATATGATGGCAGGTTTGATCTCTGTAGTTAGCTCATAATTTTCGAAAATTCGTTGACTTGCCTTATCTAAATGTTGATGTAAGGATATCTTAAAAATTTTACTTTTCAATATTTGAAATTACGAGTGATTTAATATTCAAACAAAAATCTTTATTTATTTCTTAAAAAATTTCGAGGTCGCAAAATTGTCAATTTGGTCAAATAAGGCTATTTATTCGATATGGAAGCAAAATCTCCAAAGGCGAAGAAACAAAAACGGAATATAACTCAGATCAAGCCATCATGGGGATTCATTCATTTAAGTGTCAAAACTTCTTTTCTGACATATCGACCTGTGTAAGAGAATCAAAATCAACACTGAATTAATTAATTTTGTAAATAAACATTCCTAACTCCTTTGAAAAACATTAGAAATCACAGTTTCTATATATTATTCTTTTCGCGCCATTTCATCAAATTTTTTAATCGGGAAATTCATCATGGGCATTACAAATATCATATATATTTTCCGTTTTCTGAAGTTTCTTTCTCCCGTATTCTCTTAGGTATATATCAAAAAAATGGTCAAATAAAACCAAATTGGCTAATTTTACGACTTCGTGATCACCTAATGAAAAAAATAAAAAAAGATTTCTCTTTCACCGGATTATATAAAATATTTCGCACCCTAACCTAAATAGAACATGATATATTATCGGTTTATAATAAAAATAATATAAGTTTGAATTGAGCAGTTTAGCTGTTTAAAATATAAAAATAATTTTTTTCAATATTTTTTTGTTTTTTTAATTATTTTGTTTCCTTTTAACATTTAATTTTCAATGTTTAAAGCTGACTTACAATGTATTAAAATTAAACGGTAAACAGATTTGAACATCCCTAAGATGGCAGGTCTGGTTTCTGAAGATAGCTGATAATTCTCAAATATTTGTTAACCTGTATAACACAGGTCAACAATTTTTTAAGAGTTATGAGTTTAACTACAGAGATCAAACCTGCCCTAAAAGAATATCAAATCCGTTTACCGTTTTTCCTAATCAAACTTAGTTAGTCAGTATTAAACATTGAAAAATTTAGAAAAAAAGGTTAAAAAACCAATAAAGATTAAAAACAAAAATAAATTGAAATTTTATTTTTGCATATTTACAATAGTTAAACTTTTAAATTTAAACTTCAAATATTATTTTTATTAAAAACCGATAATATATTGTGTCGTATTTAAGTTTGGACGCGAAATATTTTGTATTAACTAAATGCCGATGTAAGAGCTTGATATATTGATAAAAATTTTTTTCCATTATTTGTGATTAAAAATGTAAGTTACAAGGGATTTTATGCAAAAAGGATTTTTAAATTTTTTTCTCTTTAGGGTATATTTAGATCTATCAATTTAAAAAAGGCCATTTTTCGATATAGACGGATCTAAGGAGACAAAGACGGAAGAAACTAATAAAACGAAAAACATATATAAGATTTAGGCTATCATGGGGATACATTCTTTTATGTTTTCATAAAATTCACGTTTCTGACATAAAGATTTGTTGACCTGTGTAATATGTGTTTTTTTAAATGAAGCATTTAAGCTCGTTTGAGTGGGTAGAATTTTAAAAATTAGAAATATAAAAAATTGTTACCAAAAACTATACATATACATCAAAAGCATTGTTTACGACTTTGGCCGATATAATAAAAACTATACGTCGACGAAAAAAACGGATGTTAGATTAGAAATCAGCATACATGTGCCCTAAAATATTTTTTATTCTTGCCAAAAAAATGAGGTCGATTACGCAGTGTAATGTGCATAGCTAAATTAAACATCAATTTAAAATCATAAAGTCTAAACCTCCAGGGGAATTAACTAACGTTTCCAAATTTTTAAAGGATAGATCTACAGGCAGCGTTAAAAATGCATCAGACATTGTCGCAGGAGATCCCAGACAAAAATGTGGTTGCCTAGTATTCAATGATTGATTCTGCTGAGGGGGTACCTGTGCAATGCTAATGATTCCAAAGGCAGGTGGAGTGCTATAATTAAGGAAAGATGAGTTATTGGAAAGTGAATCTAAATTTTGAGTCGATAAAAGACTACGTATAAAAGGTATAGGATCGGGACCACTGGCTCTTTATTACAAGTCATTGGGAATTGTTACAACTTTTAAAGTAAAATTTAATAAAATTACAACAAAGTTGTCAAAAACTACATAAAAAAGTATAAATCATAGCGGTGGTCTATATTTTATTGTTTAATGTCAAATATTTAAATAAGATGAGATAGACTTACACAAAACTAGATTATTATAATGTATATTCAATAAAGAAAATTAAAAAAAGATTGCTTTGTTGTTAATATTATTCAAATTAAACGAGCAAAAACTCAACGGCCCATTTGTAGTTCAAAGTTTTTGATAGCTCATCGGTTTTAGCCTTGTAAGTCCTATCAGTTTTTAATTACATGTGATTTTAAAAGACCTACCTATAAAATTTTGCAATAGATACATATACCCTCTCATAAGGTCAACATATCAATCTCAGAAAAAATAAGTCTATAAAACATAAAAGCATACATGTCCATAATGGCCTCATCTCTTATATATTTTCCGTTTTCAGTAGTTTCTTCCGCCTTCGGCTCTTTACATGTGTCCATATCAAAAAAACTGCGACAGATTTTGCGACCTCGAGAGTACCCTAAAGAAAAAATTTATGAATCTTTTTTTCATGTGAAAATCCCTTGTAACTTTTAATATTTATCTCAAATAATAATAAATAAGATTGGTATATCAAGCTTTTACATCAGCATTTAGATAATCCAGAATATTCCGCGTCCAAACATAAATACGACACGATATACTATCGGTTTTTAACAAAATCAAGAAGTTTGATTTTAACAGTTTAGCTATTGTGAATATGCAAAAAATAATTTCGATTTATTTCAGTTTTTGAATCTTTTTTGTTTTTTTTTAAATTTTCAATGTTAATAGCGAACCTACTAAATTTGATTAGAAAAAACGGTAACGCATTTAAAAATCCATAAGATGGCAGATTTAATCTCTGTAGGCTCATAATTCTCAAAATTTGTTGACCTTGTTTGCAATTTATTTAACCGTTTTTTTTGTTTGTAATCATCCGTTAATGGTTGAACAAACTAATAAAAATTGTTTTATATTGGAAAAAAATATATAGTTTCTTCAAATGATTTTGACCCATATGTGGAGTTAACATGTCCAAAAGCAAATATGAAATTTTTATAAATGACCAGACTAAATTTTGAAAAATTGTTTAATAGCATATTACTTTTTTGTTTCTTCATTTTAAAGGTTTTCTTTGATTATTTTTGTCAAAATTAGTGATTAAATTAAATTTACAAATTACAGCTTATTCATGCACATTTCTAACAAAAAAATAAAAATGACTGTGTTTTAAGGTCTCGAATAGCGCATTTTTCACCATATACAAAACTTAAATCAAATAGCAGAAGTCTGACGAGATTTCAAAAAACGGTAAACGGGATTGTAAGTAATACATTATATTAAGTCGACAAAAATCAATGATGAAAAAATAAATATGACACTAGGGGGATGATAATCCCCATGGTCTAACATTTTCTGTTTTCCAAAATTTCAGACCTCGCATATATAGGTGTACCCGAAAAAATGGCCAAATTTGACCAAATTGTAATTATGCGACTTCGAGAAAACGTAAAAAGAAATATTCTTTCATATTAAAATCACTTGTAACTTATATTATCTAAAATAATGATAAAATTTTTAAGTAATCCTACTTTAATATTTGGATGATAACGGTATTTGGCACCACACCTTAAATAAGACGCAATATATTGTAGGTTTTAAAATAAAATATTATTTGAATTGAATTTAACAATTAGCTATTTTAAATAAAATTTATTTTGTTGTTTCAAAATCTTTTTTATTTATTTTTTTTTAACTTTTTTCAAAAATTTTTTATATATATAGTCAGCTGGGTTATAGAGTTTAATTAAAAACGGTAAAAGGCAAAAATATGTTGACGTGTGTTATAATCAGGGATTGGAACAGGAACCAAAAGAACCGGAAGCGAAAAATTGAGGAACCGAAACCGTTTAAATTTTTGACGGAGTTCCAATCCATTTTTTATAAGTTAAATAAATTTTAAAAATACAGATTTAATACATCGATATTTTTAAAATAATTTAGTGTGTAAGTTTTAATTTGCAATCCAAACCAATTTAAGAAACCGGAACCGTTTTTTTTGGAATTTAAATACCTGTGCCACCTTTTTGGCCTATTCCATTTTAAATAAAGTTCGGGCCCTATTAAACCAAGAACTCCACTACAAGATCTTTGCCGGTTCCTTGATACCCAACAAGGAACCGCTCATTACAATTGTTAATTGGTTCTTTGCCGTAATGTGTTACTAAATTGCGGTGCCTCTAATGTTGCCGCGTATTCGTTCGTGGAGGTATTATCACCATATTGGTGATACAAATGGCAACACTATTTACTCCCCTTCTTTGGACTAACAACAACTAAATTGCGGTGTAAAGTGAAAAGAATTCAACTTAGGTGCTAATTGAGCAATTTAGGAACACATTACGGCAAAAAACCCACAACAAAAATTCAAAATAAAATTAATAAACAAAATTGACTCAGCGAATCATGTAAGAGGCAGAGGATAAGCAGTCTATTATTTTTTATTAATATTTTTATTTAAAAAACCCCGGGGAAAGAGGGAAAAAACCAGGGGTAAGAGTAAAAGGAAATACGCGTTTCTCCTTCTTTATTGGTGAGTTTGAAAAGAAAAAGTTATTAAGTTGCCACATGGAGTATATTACAGCGCATTTGGGGGCACAACAGACTCCTTGGACCATCAAAAAATGCTAACGTATTAATTCTAGATATGCCATCTGAACATACAGGTAATCAACCAGGTACCGTCAGGTTCAAAGAGGTTAACAGTCGACAAATTAGGAAATATTACGGTATTAAAACATTTAGATTATTTGGGCCGATAAAGAGCGCTTAAAGGGCGAGAATATAAAATGCCCTTTATTAAAATAATTAAGGTTGCAGCTTTTATAACTGTAAGAGGTGTTGACCAAATATCCTACTAAAGTGATGTTTGGCAGATTTGACTGCCACTTTCCAAAAATCCCTAAAATGTGTGGCTCCTGGGAAGCAGCATCAAGGATGTGGTTCTATAATTCAAACTGCCAAGCTTGCTCCACTGATCTATACAAGCGCCCCATTGACCTGGCCCACCCGACAACGTTGACTGAAGTCTAATATGAATTACATGTCTTAGGGATTATGTTAGATATATAAAATTTACACAAAGTTAAGTGTTAAACGATTTTATATATAATTGTAATAATTAAATATTAAAATCAAATGTAGCTCTAATTTTTTATCTGAAAGAGATATTAAATTTTTAGGAACATAAGAGTTCAACTTTTAATATATTTTTTTCAAAATTTTTGTTGATTTGTTTTTTTTATAAATTAAACGCTTTAGATAGCTTACAGAATATGACCAGAAAAAACGGTAAACAAATTGGCATATTAATGTGATCTTATAAATTAGCGTATATATCTCAAAAATTAGATAAAATGTTACGGTAAACGGATGTAAAAAGTTCTATTAATCTCATAAATTAGCTTATATATTTCAGAAATTTGAACTTTGTAATAGAACATTTATTTTAAAGGGTCATTAGGCTTAATAACATTTTATGAATTACTAAGTTGTGCACTCGGACTCAGACCAAATTTCTTACAGCTGTCTGCCTCAAGCTTAGTCTACCCGTTCTTTCTAGCAAACATATTTTACCTGGCATCACAGATATAATGTAAACTTTATTTATTTATATAAATTTCAATAAGATAATTTTACAAATGTAAGTTAGAGGTTATTTTATAAATCGTTAGAATTATTATTATTTACCTCCAAAAAATATCTTTTGTCGGGTCGAAATTCAAAACGGGCCAGGCCTAAATTAGAAAAAAAAGAATTACGGGCCGGGTAGTTTTTTTCTCTCATTTTGCCTATCTTTATCAAGTTTTTGTTAACGTTATAATGTTAACATAAACTTGATAAATTTATGACCATACTATAAAGGGTAACAGTTTTTTTTCATTTTTAAGAAAAAATCTAGAGCTCGCAATGTGAAATTTCCGGGCCCTATTTGTAAATTTGTGCCGGGCCGAAAATAACAAACAAAATTACCGGGCCTAAGTTAAAAAATATGCTAGGAGGAGGGGGGGGGGGGGGCTTGGCCAATAACGGCACGATTTGAAATCTATTATGTTAACCTTAATGTGTAAAAAAATGTAGCCGGATTCATTAAAAAAACAGTCAATATATCGAATAATTGGTGTTACTTGGAATTTAAGCTAGTTTGTGGACTGAAAAGAAGAGGTGGAATGGAAGTTGATTGCGAATCTGTATAAAAAAAAAGTCTATTTAAAATTGAAAAAAAAGGTTAGATTTGATAGAGTTGTCTCAAATGCCATTTTTCGAGATTTTTTAGGGTAATCATTTAGAAAACAACGGCGCGCTAAGCAAAAAAACCAGCCCTCAGGCATTACTTGGGTTGTTGTTGTTTATTGCCCCTAGGCATTACTTGGGTCGCCGACAGGGACAAATCAGCCCTACAAATGCCCAATTACAGTTACATGCATCTCGACAGGTTTAAATACATTATGCACACTGGCGGCTGTTATGGACGGTTTTTGGTATGACGGTCACCCATTCACTTGAGTTGTGCAGAACCCAACGCAAATTGGTGCAATATATGGTGGAACGAATAAAATACACCGATTTAATTTAAAACGTAAAAAGTGGCAAGGGTAAGAGGACAAACTAATTTTTCTAATAACACAGCTCAAAAAATTTTTGAGAGAGCTAACTTTAAAGATCAGACCTGCCATCTCAAATTCGTTTACAATTTCCTAATCAAATTTTGTGAGTCAGCTATGAAAATTGAAAAAAATAATAAAATTATTGAAAAAAATTATCGATACATATAAACAGCTAAACTGTTAAATTTAAACTTTAAGTTATATTTTCATTTCAGAACTGATAAAATATCGTGTCAGGTTGGAGTGCCAAATATTCTGTATAAACTAAAAGTTGTTGTAAGAGCTTGATATACTTAGAAATTTTGTTTCCCATTATTGTCCCGTTATTGGAGGTGGAACAAAAGAAATTAGCCAAATTTAGAGGTTTTCGGATAAACGGAAAAAATATTTGACATCATGTGGTAAAAAATGTCAATATTTCCAAAGTATACTAATTAAGTTCAATTCAAATAAACATTCTTTTAGCATTATTATATACCTCAATTTTTCTGGCAAAAATAAAAAATATATATTTTAGGTCACATTTATAACCTGATATCTAGCTTCCATTTTTCCCGTCGTTTTTAAATTTTCGGTCAAAAGCGTAAAAGCTGACCTAGAACGTTTTGGCGTCTTGTAACTTCGCCTAGGTCTGATAGAACTAAGCAACAATTAAATATGTCTTTTAAGCCCATGTTACCACCAAATTTACAAATTTTTTATTTTAACCTTCATTTTTTTCGAAATTTTTGAGGTATAGGTATAATTTTTGACGATTGGATATTTCTAATTTTCAAAACTATATTCAAATAAACGAGAATAAATGCTACTAAATATTATGTGAAACACATATTACACATGTTGACAAATAATCAATGAGTGGAAAAAGAAAATCATGAAGTGTCTTTTTCGGCTATTCTTAGGTATATATCGAAAATATGACCTCTCAAATATCAAAGGTCGACAAAGATCGATGAAAAAAAAAATTTTGACATAGAAATGTATTGATCCTCATGATGGCAATATCTCACATATTTTCCGTCAAAGTTTCTTTCGCCTTCGGCTATTTTGCTAATTCAATATCGTAAAAATGGTCAAATTGACAGATGCGACCTCAAGAATACCCGAAAGTCTCATATTAAATTCAATTTTAACATATATTTTTTATCTCAAATGATGAGAAATAAAATTTTTAAGTTTACCAAGCTCTTATATCAAAATCTAGATAATAAAAAATATTTGGCATCCCTCAACAAAACACAATATATTATCGGTTCTTAATGAACAAATTTTTTGAAAATTTAACAGTTTAGGTGTTGTAAAAAATATAAAATTCAATTTTTTTTTTACATTTATTCTAAAAATTGTTCATAGCTGATTAATTAGAAAAAAAAGGTAAACGGATTTGAAAATCCCTAAGATGGCTTAGTCTTTTTAGTTAGTTAACTCTCAAAATGTTGTTGACCTGTGTTGTAAATAAAATATTTAAGTATACCAAGGTCTTACATCAATATTTAGGTTATATAGAATATTTGGCACACCTACTTAAATAGGAAACAAACAGTGGGTCTTTTTCGACCCAGCTACATTTTATTTTTATGATATCTTTTGTTAAAATTATTATATTACAATTCAATATATGCTTTAAAAAATTGCTAAAAATCCTAAAGATATCTGTTTTAATATATAAAAATAAATAAAACTATAAAAAAATAAAATTTTAAAATATATTGGGTCGTTTATGACCCAAAGTGTATTTTTTCAAAATTTTAAATATGAAATTACATTAATGCGTTGGGTCCAAATTGACCCCATATAACTTTTATCACATAAGGACGAAGACGATATACCTTTAATATCAGACGATGAAGATACCGAAGATAACCTTGAAATAAAAGTGATGATTCTAATACTGATCAGGAGGACGATGAAAACAATCTATTATCTAGACAAACTTATAAATCTTATTTTGGTTATATTTTTTTATTTTATTTAAGGTCTCAATAAAACTAAATGGTCCAAAAAACCACAAATACAAACAAGAACAAGAGCTATTAATATTATATTTGAAAAGCCTGGTTTGAAAGAATATTCCTTGAAGGCTATAACATCATTTGATTTTTTTAAATTGTTCATTACTAATAATATGGTAAAGAATATATTGCATTATTCCAATTTAAGAATTGATGAATATATTGAAATGGAAGAATTTTATTGCCTAATTGGCATACTTTTATATGCAGGCCTTCAAAAAAATAATAAACTTAATATAAGAGATATTTGGAGTCCATTATTTGGGATAAATTTTTTTAAATTAGCTATGTCACAAAGGAGGTATAACTTATTTTTAAATTCTAGATTTGCTTTGATATTAAAAGCTTTGACATTTGATGATCCTGAAACAAGATCAATAAGAAAATTAACTGATAAAGCTACTCCCATAAGAGAATTACTAGAAAACTTTAATGAGAATCTCTATAAATCCTATAATCCTGGCAGAATTTTGGTTATGATAAATTATATAAATCTAGGAAACGATGCCATGTTTGTGTTTCTGACAATAATAAAACCAAAAATTTATGTATAAGTTGTAGCAGGGCTGTTTGTAAAAAACATTCCGAGATAATTTGCAATTTTTGCATTTAAATTTTTTTTTATTTTTTGGAAAAAAGTCCTAACTTTAAGTATGGACGGTTTTATCTTATTATTATTGTATTTACTTTATCTTTTTATATTTTGTTCATTGCATTATAAATATTGAATAAATATCGTTTTTGTGAATATATTGATATTTTATAAAATTTTTAAGTTTTTTTAAAATATGCAATAAATTGGGTGTTTTCAGATTTTTTAATTTTATATTGAAAATAAGCGTGCAAAGCTTAAATTTTTAAGTCAGTTTTATAAAGATATCAATTGACTTTTGGAATAAAAAAAAATTAAGTTCTCAACTATAACGGATTTGCAGTAAATTGAATTTTTGTCTGGGTCAAAAAAGACCCAATGCGTGTGTTGGTGTAACTCATTTTTCATGTGTGTAATCGAGGGTTAAATAAAAATATTACTTAAGGTTTGAATTTAACGGTCTAGCTGTTTTGAGTATAAAAATTTTCCTTTTTTATTTGTTTTTTACATTTTTTCAAAAAATTATAATGTTTATACCTAAAAAAGTTTGACTAAAAAAAGGTAAACAAAAAATCTATGATGGCAGGTATGTTCTCGGAAATTAGCTCATCGAAAATTTGTTGCCCTATGTTATGACATTTTGCTCAATTAATCGATATTCCGGCCTCCAACTCCTAATTTTTTTATCCCTTATTTTTAGTCATGACGCAATCACTTTATTTTTTATTGACAGAAAATTTATAATAAAATAAACTTAAAAACTTTGCCGTCTTTTTTCAACAAGGAGTTGAAAAAATTTGCTTAATTGCTCCCAAAGCTTATATATAAATGAAATAGTTTAGAGATCAACAAATATACCAATAGTTAGAGTCCACATTAGCACCAAATAAACTATAGATCGAGTGAAGTCGGGAAATAAAGGTATAGTACAACTGTGTTTCTAATATTATTTCAAAGGCGATATGACTTTTTTTTAATTCTGTGCTGATTGTAACGCTCATATATTAGTTTAGCTAAGTATAATTTTAAATTATTATTTAAATTAGATTTTAAATTTTATGCCAAAGTATAGAAATAAGTGTATATATGTTTTTGAAAATCTGTAAAAACATTTTCGCGGGTATCATAAATTGTTAAAAATCTTGTGAGCCTATCTTCAGCTTTTTTAAACGGTTTGCTTTTAAAAGTTCAAAATTGACCATTTTTAATATGCAAAAATTTTTGTTTACAAGCAAATTAAGTATTGAGATGTGCTAGAATAAACGATTAACGTATTTGAATTCAGTAGGTAAACTACCCTAAAAACAATTCTCTTCTGCTTTGCCCATTATTTTGTTGCGTAGTGTAAAAGGCATTAAAATTCTTAGGATTTGAAAAAAATAATCCTTTTTAATGTATTTTTGTTAAATGGATTATTGAAGTATATTAAATATAGCAATATCATTGGTAAAATAAATTTTACAACAATCATTTAATTTTTTTTTCTGTTCAAGCAATTAAACAAAAAATAGTTTTCCAGAGATTCATTTATTTAGAGCTCAGAGTGGTAAGCTTACTTGTTATGAGGATAAACACAACAAATATATGTGGGTTTACAATTCATTGCCATTTGAGTGGAGCCCTTTTTTAAATGAATAAAGTTTAACGCCAAAAAATAAGCTTAACTCATCAAATATTGTACTTTTAACGATAAATTTAATTTAGGCTATTTATTATTTAAATGAAATTTATATTTATTTCGGAGTTGACAAATTGATAGTCAGTGAAAAACATTAGTGTATAAACCTGGCATTTTAAAGGTAGAATAAGACGATATACAATATTTTTGTTCAATTTTTACAGGCGTTTTTACATTACAAAAACTAATATATTATTTTTTATAAAACCATTAACAGAATTTTAAAAAAAGCACGGTTTACAAAATTAAGTCAAAGAGTAATTTTAGTTAAATATTCTGACCTTATTTAAATTCTTAAGGTTTTTTCAAATCAAACATGTATTAGATGGTAGCGTCAAAAAACGCAGAGATTCCAAAAATGACATATGTCAAGGACAATGAAAAAATATGATTATAATAAAATAATGTATAAATTTATTTAATTAATATCTTCTAAAAGACCCCCTCACCTTTCCCAGTTCCTTAAAATTACCCGGCTTTTATATAATTTTCCGATTTATTGAGTATTATTTAATAGTAATTATTAATTAAACTTTCCTTAAAATAAAAAAGAGAATATGGGACGAGTGAACTTTAATCGCAAAAAAGGAAAAATTTAGTTTTCCTATGTTAATCCTAAAAGGTTTATAAAGTGACAACGTCGTAAAAAATCATAATCTTTTTAAAAGTTGTGAAAACTTAAAAAATTTCAACAAATTTATTCGTTGGCTTCTTCAAATAACGGTATTTTATCCACCTTAAAAAAATGAAAGGGTCGGAGATTATTGCGTAATAAATAGCGAGAGAGAATATAATTTAACCTTATACTAACAGCTACATGGGGAATTTATAGCTGCACTTGTTTTGATTTTTAACAATTTTTAAAAAAATTAATGTTTATCAAAAGTACATTATAAAAAAAATGTGGTAAGGAAAGAAGGGTAAAAAATTATGAATAAATTGCGAAGCTTTTGTACATACTTAGTTTAATTTTTTTTATAAATAATATTTTAATAAAATACTTATAAATTTTAAGCAAGATAAGAATGTTGTATACTTAAAGCGCGACTTCTGCTAGCAACCCGAATGGCCCCCGTTCGATGAAGAACTGAAATCGCATGGTTATTTTGATTGCTCGTAAATGCTTGGTCAACATTATTGTAAATTAAAGATGAATCCGTTATTTGTTGATGTCGTCGAGATGAGCAAAGTAGACCGCCTAAAGAAGAACCAAATATCATGGCTGTTTGATTAATTGCATTAACGGCACCAGGGGTATCATGTGGACCTCGATGCGATGCCGTCTTATTCCTTGGTAAGGCGTTATGTTCGAAATTAAAATGCATGGAAAAATCTTGAGTCATGCAATTCGGATCTCTCGACAAATTTCCAGCACAAATTGGGCAGAGCTAAATTTAAAGATTAAGTCCTGAGTTTATATAACTAAATTTTATTACGGCAAATATTACCTTATACTGTTAGGTAATTTATTAATAAAAAATATAAATGTATGTATAAACAAAATCTCACAATTTCGGTTCTAGTCCAGGGGTGGTAATTAATAACATGATCATAGAGTAATTTTGAGGAGAATCCAAGTTTTCCACAAAAAGGACAGGTGTATGATTGAGTGTGCGCGTGATATTTGTTACTAATGGCAGATCTTTCTCCACCGCTACCATCGCTGGATAAGGACGGAACACTAACCATGGTGGACTTGCTGATGACTGCAGAACCACTTTCATTTTCAGGGCCCCCATAACAAATATCTACAATTAAATAATTAATTCTTAAATCAAAGCTTTTTTATCCCAATATAAATCAGTCATCAATAATTTTATGTACCAAAATCAAGCAGCGTAAGAATGCATTGCATCGGGTGAGATAAGTCGTGATTTATCTCGTCAGACGAAGTACCAGCAACTGTGGTACCATATTCATATCCCATGCCTATTTTTTCATCTATACAAAGTTTAGGTAAATTGTTGAGGTTGTATCAATTAAAGTGACAACCCTTTATGCTTAATAACGCGGTTTAGGGCACGTGCAAAGTGAGTTTTTATTTTCGTAAAATTCTGAAAATTTTGAAAATTTATTTTTGCAAAATTTTTTCAAAAATTTTTTATATTAGAAAAAGCATTTTATGTGCATATATTAAATTTGGCAACTTTTTGAAAATTTGCGTTTTATTATAAAATAAATTTTTCAAAATTTTGAAAATTATACAAAAATAAAAACTCACTTTGCACGTGCCCTTATAAAGATTTATAAAAAGACAATGAATGTGATTAGTTCAAATTTGTAGGTTCCTCTATTTCAAGATTTTAATTTTATCGCTCATATCCAAAGATTCGATTTTTATACATATGTTGAACCATTTAAAATAATGTGATTAATTACTAGATTGAAGATCTTTTGAAACAAATTAAGCAAGAATTTTTAAAAGTTTTGATAATAATGGAATAACTTTAATAATCGCATCCGCCTTTAGTGGGAGCTTCGTTCTTATTACAGCAGCATTACACAGGTCTATAAAGTCTTATGAATGTTCGGTGAGATTTATAAAACTGCAGGAAAATAATCTGCATGATGGCCTTATCTTTAATATTTTTTTCGCTTTTTGAATCATATCCGAAAACCGGACCACCAGATGACAATCTTAAAAATTAAATAGACTGTTATTGCGACCTCGAGAATACCTAAAGAGAAATAATTAAAAGAAAATTATTTAAATGAAATCAACTGTCAAAATTGTGATTCTTTTGGTGGCAAGTTAAGATATGACTAAAGGAACACCAATCTACAATATACAAAAAAGGAGTTAGCAATAGCATAACACAAGTCAACAAATATCAATGGTACAATCGTGAATTTTATGAAAACATAAAAGAATTTATCCCTATGATGGCCTTATCTCATATATTTCGTTTTTCTTAGTTTCTTCCCGCCTTGGCTCCTTACATACGTCCATATCGAAAAATAGCCTTTTTTGACCAAATTGTCAGATCGAGAATACCCAGGGTGTCATCAAGCCTTATTTCATTAAAAATATCATCTATAAAAACATTAAATAAAATTAAAGAAAGAGGGCATCCCTGACAAAGCCCTTTTTGTAGGAAAACGCACTATTTTTATATAAAGCTTTAATTATATTAGCTTTACCACAAATTCCGTTTAATCAATTTCTTAAAAATGGCTTGATGAGATACCATAACATAAACTTTTTTAAAATCTATAAAAGCAAAATAGGTGGGAAGGTTTATACAGCTACCGTCTAAATTTAGCTTCATAAAGAGTAATAATCTGACCAATACACTCTTTCTTATGACGAGAACTGGCTTGCTCTAAAAAAAATCTGATTACTTTCAAAATAATCAGTGGTTCTCTGAGATTAAATTTTAGCAAGAATTTTGGTGACTACAGGTAATAGAGAAATACCACTTTAATTACCCTGGCAAAAAACAACTTAAACGAATTTCAGAGTTTTGTAAAATTTTCTTGCGATAAAGACCCGGGTTTGGTTTTTCTCCGAATGCCTCCAATTCTTTTGTAATGCGTTCAAAGTTCAAAAAAATCCACAAAATTTCCTAAACTATTAACTTTCCAAAAAATCTATTAGCATATTAAATTGTTTTATGTAAAACATTTCTAAAAAAGGTTTTATTCAAAATTGTTAGCATTTTGCTTTTAAATTATTTAGGATCAAACGGATTTTATGACAAAAACCACTAATTTTACAAAAAAAATAAAATAAAAAAAAATATTATAAAAAATTCAATCGCTTTGGTTTATAATTAATGTTTCCTTAATCTAAATATATTAAACTTTTGCTACAAATAGGTTTTAAAATATATAAGCAAATACAAAAGTAGGAAATTTTTTTTTACATTGAACAACAAAAATCTGAGTCATTGGCTAAAATTGTAATTTTATATTCGTAATCAGCACCAAAAACTTGACCTTAAACGATAGTTGCCATATATATTGCTTAAGGTCGTCCAAATTTAGTTGTCCAGTGTTATAAATAAAGGTTAGATCTCCTTTTTTGGTATAGGTATTAATTTAGCTAATTTCTAATTAACAGGTAATGCACCATCATAAATATTTAATAAACATTTGCAGAAGAAAGAACGGAGTACCGCATGTGTTGCTTAGGTCCTCATACTCATTTTTCCATACTTGTTTAATATTTTCGGATATAAATTTTTAACTCCCATTGTATTAAACCACTTATAAAATTTTTTTGGATCATTTTTCTATTTTCAATACCTTAAAAAAAATTTAGTCCAACTGGCTTTTTTTCAATTTTAATAAGTTTAGCAACTTATTGAATGTAATCCAGGTATGCGGTTCATTTTGTTTTCTTTATTTTTGATCCATTTAAAAAAGCTTATTCTTAATTGATTTTAGTTTTTTGGAAAAAGGAAATTTAGCATTGTTATTAAAATTTGGTTTCTCATCGCATTTAAGGTTATCTAAAACATCCTGAATTGTTTGAACAATATTAATACATTTATCATTTAAATTATTAGATTCCTGTAAAAGGTTATCCAGAGCCTCAAATTTATTATGTATAATATTATCAATATTATCCTTAATTAGTCTATTATCGAGTTTTTAGGTAATTGAATTTGTTTTGGAAAGTAAGATTTGAAAAAGGAAATTTAGCATTGTTATTAAATTTTGGTTTCTCATCGCAATTAAGATTATCTAAAACATCCTGAATTGTTTGAACAACAAAAATACAATCATCATTTAAATTATTAGATTCTTGTAAAAGGTTATCCGGAGCCTCAAATTTATTATTATGTATAATATTATAAATATTATCCTTAATTAGTCTATTATCGAGTTTTTAGGTAATTGAATTTGTTTTGGAAAGTAAGAGCTAATATTCTTGTTTTATTGAACTGTAAATAAGAAAGTGGCCCGATAGGTCCCAAGAGTTATCAACTTTGCAAGTGAAAAAAATTATTTTGCCCATATATTCAAAAAGTCAATTGTAGAGGTTTGATTTAGTCTGCAAAAAGTACCATTGCCCAAAAAATTCAAGGCAAATATTACACCTATATGGCGAGGGAAATGATTTGCGGTAAGATATAACAATTTTTAAATATATTTAGAAATTGAGACTGATCAGGAAGCCCAAAATTTTTTGTTTACAATAGTATCAAATTTATTGGACGTAAAAGCGTCTAAATTTATGCAAAACTGAGCATGGCAAAAAAAAGCTGAAGTCATCAACTTGATTAACAAACAGTCAAACTCGTTTATCAAATATTAAGAGCTATGCTTTACAAAAGTTTTTGATATAATTTTAGAATTTTAATTAAATAACACAGCTAGACCAATTTTTAAGATATATGAGCTGGCTTTATAAAAAAGACCTGCCATCTTAGAGATTTTTATGTTTACTGTTCTAATCAATCTTGGTAAGCCAGCCAAACCGATAATGTACTGTGTTCTTTTCTAGTTAGGTTGGGGAAATGCTGATGCAAGAATTAAATATATTTGAAAATTATTCTCATTATTTAAAATAAAAAACGTAAGTTATAAGTAATTTTAATATAAAAAAAATTCTTTAATTTTTTATGGTGTTTTCGGGGTTGCAATCCGTCAATATGGCCCTTTTTTGATTTATTTTCCCCAGTGTAATTTTCTTTTTTCACTCATTGTTGTTTTACTTGTGAAATATTTGAGTACGAGCAACGAGAAGTCTACCTCAATTTGCGAGATTCAGGCTTTAAGGGTACTAACTATATATATTACAAATTTTATTATACTTGGGTTTTAAAAAGAAATGCACGAATTTTTTTGATACATATCAGGCAAAAAGATTAATATCAAGGTCCAAGCTGAGTCTCGAAATTGCAAAAAGGAACTTTTAACATTTTTAATTTTAAATGTGTATGAGGCTGATGGGTTGTTTAAAAAGGGAAAGAGATATTAATTAATGTAAATTTTATGCATTTTATTATTCATCCTGTTTGCTATGAAAGAAATAAAAAACAAAAGAACATATAACCAGGGCTGGGAAAAAAAATAAATGGGCTTTTTTTTAACAAGTTTTTGAGTTTTTTTCCCCAAATGCCCACAAACTCGTGGGCATGGCAAATGAAAAGCCCCTTTTTTGCATAAAGAAAAGGGGCATGTTTAAAAAAAGCTCCTTTTCTTCAAGGAGCTAAAATAACCCACCCATCATTATTATAACAAAAATCAAAATTTTGAAATTATTATAAAGAAAACAAAATATGGGCTTTTTGGGGCTTTTTTTTAAGAGCCACTTTTTGGGTTTTTTTTTGTCCCTTTTTTAGTAAGGGATTTTTTTTAATTCTTATTTTGGCCCTTTATTTGTAGCTCCCTTTCATTCTTTATGTTTTAGGGGAAAAAATGAGCCAAAGTTTTTTGGCTCATTGTTTTTCCAGCACTGCATATAACACAGGTCAACAAATTAGAGGTATGAGCTAATTTCAGAGATCAGATCTGCTATCATAGAGATTTTTATAACAGTTAGCCGTTTTTTTATTCAAACTTTGTGGGCCAGCTATAAACATTCATAAATGTTTAAAAAAAAGTTTAAAAAAAAATTAAAAAACAGGAATATACAATATTTTAATTATAAACCCGATATTAAACGTGTCCTATTTACATTGAAGTGCCAATTTTGTATAACATAAATGTTAATGAAAGAGCTTGATTAAAAATTTTATTACTCATTATTTGGGATACAAAATTACAATATTTTAATATAAAAAGATTTTTATATTTTCCTTTTTTGATATTTTTGAGGTCGGAAACAGTCAATTGGTTCAAATATGGCCATATTCGACATAAATTTGAGAAAATCGCCGAAGTCTGATCGGAGAACAAAAAATATATATGAGATAAGACCAGGGATAATTTTTTTCCTGTATCATAATTTTCTTTGATTTTTGTCGACCTGTGTAATAATTTAAATAAAATAAAAAAATTGCAGTTTTTTTATATTAATTTATAAAAAACTCAAGTTAAAATTCCTATATTCGCCTCAATAATTTTATAAAAATATTTAAGGCTTATGTTATTAATGAATGCTTCCTTAATTCAAATATATGTTTTTTCACTAATTTTATAAATAAAAAAGCCCAAAATACCAAAATAAAAAAAATATTATTTTTGACAAAAAAAATCTGAGGCAATGGGTAAAAATTTGATTTCATATTCGTAATCAGCACCAAGAACTTGATCAAAAAGGATAGTTTAGCTTAATGTCGCCAAAATTGTGTTATCTAGAGCTATATAAAAGACGAAGTTACCAACGTGAGACTAATTTCATAGACTACCCTCAAAATATATTATATAATATATTTTCAAAATTAATAAACGCAAATTGCACTGTGTAAGACACAATTATAATACTAATGAATATTTGAATTTAATAGTATGGTGAACTTAGTGGCGTTTTTAGATTTTCTCCCAGGGGTAAGGAATAATTATTAAGCCTCAAAAAATCAAAAATACCTATTTTTTCCCTTTTCACATAAATACAGACCTTTGTTATCGTATTTAAAATAAGGATGTAGAAATATGAAGAAACCCAATTAAACATTTTTATTTAAAATAATAATAAATCAATTTAATCGAACAAATTAAAAAAATACAAACTTACTTTTATCAATTTCGTGCCCCTTTGTCTGGTAAGCGTGGTTCATGCATATTTTTTTCCCTCTTCACTTGCCAAAAAAATGACAATAAGAAAAGCAAATATGTTAGTGAAGGGAGAGAGACAAATATCTATGAACTACCTCAAAAAACAGAGACTAAACGGCGCGCAAAACTAAATATCAATTCATTATTATTTATTTTTATCAATTTTCTAAACCATAAATTACTCTATATAGCAGCCGTAATTAAAGAAGTTATGTTACAATTTCATTTAATTAATTACATTAAATAAAGGGATTTATTCATTTAAAAAAAGGGTAAAAATGGGCATTATTCAATTGTAATATCTCGTAAACTTTGCTCCTGGGAAAAAATCAAAACGCCAATTTACCAAAAAAACGGTATCATACCGTAACAATTTTTTTAATTTCTGAAAAAAGGTTGATTTTTGTTGTATAATGTTGTTAAAAATCGGTAATAATACAGCTCAACAAATTTTTGAGAGTTATGAGCTAACTATGGAGATCAAACTTGCCATCTTAAAAATTTTCAAATCCCTGCCGATATTTCTAATCAAACTTAGTTAATCAGCTATAAACATTGAAGATTTTAAAAAAATTGCCAAAAAAAACAAAAAAGATTCAAAAACAATAAAAATTGAAATTATTTTTGCATATTTAAAACAGCTCTTAAATTCAAACTTAAAATAAAATTTTAATTAAAATCGATAATACATCGTGTCGTATTTAAGTTTGGACGCGAAATATTTTGTATTATCTAAATGCTGATGTAAGAGCTTGATATACTAAAAATTTTTATTTCTCGATATTTGATATGATAAATATAAGTAACAAGGGATTTTAATATGAAAAAAAGATTTTTAAATTTTTTCTTTTTAGGGTATTCTCGATCTGTCATTTTGGTCAAAAAATGCCATTTTTTCGATATGGAGGGATGTAAGGAGCCAAGGCCGAAGAAACTAAGAAAAACGAAATATACATATGAGATAAGGCCATCATTGGGATAAATTCTTTTATGTTTTCATAAAATTCACGGTTGTGTCATTGATATTTGTTGACCTGTGATATAAAATAATAACAATTTTTAGACCCAGATATTTTGGAAAATTGAGTATTACCTAGTAAATTATCTTCATCCTCAAAAGAAGAAGAGAAGGCTAAAGTTGCGTCATAATCCTCATCTAAAAGTATCAAAAATGTAGCAGATAAATTATAATTTAATCAAAACAAATAACAATTTACAAAAACCCGCATATTTGAGCAAATTATTGAAAATAGCATCTATTGGCCTTTTTCAAGAAAAACATTTAAATTATATTTCTATTACATTAAAATTGAAAAAGGATTTAATATAATATTTTTCAAAAGTTGTAATGCCTAGAAATCGATTGCTTTAACCAGGTAAGATATTTTAGGCCAAAGGCACATATTTAATGGACGAGAGCTCAAAAAAATTTGCTTTTGCAAAAAACCAAAAACTAAACGGGAAATAAAAGCCAACAAATACATTAAGGGAAAATAAAATTATCTAAATTTTGTAAAATATTTAAATTACAATTTAGATTGTTAATCGAATTGTTTTATTTAATATTACACAGGTAAATTTTTGAGAATTTCCAAAGATGAAACCTACCATTTTAAGGATTTTCATCTCCATTTACTGTTTTTTCTAATCAAACTTAGTAATAAACATTAAAAATTTTAGAAGAAAATGTCAAAAAAAAAAAAGTTTCAAAAACAAAAATTAATTGAAATTTTATAGCATATTCACAACAGCTAAAATATTTAAACTTCAAATAATAATTTATTAAAAACCGATACTATATCGTGTCGTATAAGTTTGGATGCAAACTATTCTTATTATTTAAATGCCGATAAAAGAGCTTGATATACTAAAAAAAAATTATTTGTCATTATTTGAGATAATAAATATAAGTTACAAGGGATTTTTATATGAAAATAAAATTCTTAAATTTTTTCTTATTGTGGTTAGGTCGCAGCATCTGTCAATTTGGTAGGCCATTTTTTCGATGTGGACGGTTCTATGGAGCCCAAGGCGAACTACGAAAAATGTATATGAGACATGGCCATCATAAGAATGTATGCTTTTATGTTTTCATAAACTTCTTTTTTCTAACATCGATATTTTTTGACCTGTATAATACAATATTTTAATTTTTTATAATTTTATATTTTTA
Source organism: Acutogordius australiensis (assembly GCA_030555515.1). Lineage (NCBI taxonomy): Eukaryota > Metazoa > Nematomorpha > Gordioida > Gordea > Gordiidae > Acutogordius > Acutogordius australiensis. The sequence goes on from CM060242.1 coordinate 22,993,616, forward strand.
AAAATTAATTTTTATAAAAACTTCATTCAGCATGCTCTTAAATTATTCCTGGTAAATAGATACCATTGTTTTTTAATGCCAACAGTGATCTAAAAATTACTCACAAAAAATTTTAAGTTTCCACTATAAAATTAAAATTATCTAGATATGGAAATGAATATTATATGTATAACATTAAATTAAACTTACTTTTTTTTAAATAAAATTACAAAAATATTAATGGAGACCCCAACACAGGTCAACATTTGAGAGTTTAGCTAAGCCAAGTGACCAAACCTGCCTTTTAGGGATTTTCCAACTTAGTAAATAAGCATAAAAATTTTAAAAATAGTTAAAAAAACAAAGTATTGAAAAAATATAAATTGAAATTTTATATATTCACAATACCTAAACTGTTAAATTTAACCTTCAAATAACATTTTCATAAAAAACCGCAAATTTTTTCCTATTTAGGTTAAAGTGCCAAATATACTGTATAACACAGGTCAACAAATATCAATGTTAATAAAAAAGTTTATGAAAACAAAAAATCGCATCCCCATGATGGCCTTATCTCATATATATTCCGTTTTTTTTTCTTCTGCCTTTAGCTCCTTAGATCCGTCCATAGCGAAGAAATGGCCTTTTTCACAGATTTTGCTATCTCAAGAATACCCCAAAAAGAAAAAATTTAAGATTGTATTTTTTTTCATATAAAAATCCCTAACTTATATTTATCATTTCAAATAATGAGAAATAAATTTAATCAATGCTTTTAGATCATCATTTAGATAATACAGAATTTTGCGCCCAAACTTAAATACGACACGATATATTATCGGTATTTAATAAAAATATTATATGAAATTTGGATTTAACAGTTTAATTGTTGTGAAAAAAACCAAAAAAAAAATCAATTTATATTTGTTTTTGAATCTTTTTTGGTTTTTTAACATTTTTTCCAAAATTTTCAATGTTTATAGCAGACTAACTAAGTTTGATTAGAAAAAGCGGTGGATTTGAAAATCCCTAAAATGGCAGGTTTGATATCCGTATAGCTCATAACTCTCAAAAATTTGGTGACGTGTGTAATCTAAACGTTGATGGAAGGGCTCGATAAACTTTAAATTTTTATAACTCATTATTTGAGATCAAAAATGTAGTGTAAATATGTTTTATTTATATAATTAGGTAAACAAATGACTGGGGATAGAGGACAAAAATAATAATTATGTGATTAATAGAAATTATAAGATTTTGGGGTGAGACTAAGACATATACTCCTCGAATGGGTGACGGCTGTCCACAAGGAATTTATGGTCATTCCATATTAAATCGACAAACTTTTTCCCTTCAAGTCTTAAATTTGGCTGAAAACTAGTACATTAATAAAATTCATGGGTGCTGATAAAAGCCTAAATTTTTTTTAACCGGAAGTGATTTTTGACATAGATGTGAGCAAAAATATATTTCATTTTTTTTTGCAAAAAAAATTTGAGGCAACTTTGCATGCATGTATCCTAAAAAGTGTTGTAGATAAGGTCATAATATTTTTTTTATAATAAAGATCGTAATGTGGGCTACCTTAGACGCTAATGATATTTAAAAAAAAATTTTTTTTAAGCTATCAGAAAACAGATGTCAAGTTTAAATATAAAAATCTCATAATTTTCTTTAAATTTTTTGAAAAATTTATAAAAAATATGGCCCTTGATAATGTTAATAAATAGAATTCAAAAATTTGGGACCGGCATGACTTTTTAAAAAAGAAATTAAATTTTTGCTTTAATTTTGGCTTAATTGTGCCCTTTATACTCTATTAGAATATATGTGCCAAATCTAATTAAAAAAATAAGACTTAGGAGGAATTATGTAAGACCATTATAGTTTGATTTATTTGATTAATACTATTATTAAATTTACAATGAAAGAGTTAACCTCAAAACTGGAAAAAAGGTAATTTTCGCTTGTTTCAAAATCGACTTTCTGGTTAACCAGCCAACCTTTTTTTGATAATTTACCTGCATTTAATGGACATGTCGCTTAATATATAATAGCCCAAGCATTTATTGAATTTTGACGCTTCAAGGACAAAAAACAATATTTGTTAAAAAAGCGAATAGGGTGTCAAAAATTAACGCAATCCTAAACCTCAACTACAAATTATGAGTATTGAAAGGTATTTTACATAACATATTTCATTTAATTTTATCCTAGAATATTATATTACAATATTAAATTAATTAAAAAAATTATGGCCGCTAAAATTTTTTAAATTTCTACTTTTATACCGTAGTGTCTCCTGTAGAAGACACTGGGTATAATCCCATATTCATTTTTTTATTTTTAGTTTGAAACCATGTGAAATTCTTGAAAGTTATATTATCAATCAAGATTTATATATCCTGCCATCCTAACGGATAAATTTAGTAATGTAAGACCATTTTTCAACCTCCTAAATAAAAGCTTTATAGCAAATTATTTTCAATCATCAAATATATCCATTGATGAAACTATAGTGCCATATTTTGAAAAGCATAGTTGCAAACAACTTCATGGTTATCCTTTCCGCTTTGGTTTTTAATGGTTATATAATTAATTTTGAACTGTACCAAGGCAAATGGTAGTCCAAAATTATAAAATGAATTTGATTAGGAGTGTTGTTTTAGATTTGCACAGTTGCCCAGCGAAACGGCCTAAACAATTTATTGATAATTTCTTTACAAGCTTTAAACTTTTTTATAAACTGACGGCGCTAAATACTGGTGGAACCAGCACAATTCAAAATAATCGAATTGGCAATCGTCCATAAGATCTTAAATTAATGAAAAAAGGAAGTCGTGAAATGGCTTTTGCCACAACAAATAATTTGCTGTAGTGTGATAAAATGACAACAATATCGTTACAATTGCTTCCAATGAGTATTTTGTAAAACCGGTGATAATGGGTAAAGTCGGTGGAAAAAAGGTACGGATACAAGATTGCCCAGAAGTAATTCGAAAATACAACCAATTTATGGGGGACGTAGACCGATTCTATGAAAACCTAGCATCACTTCGAATAGGATTCAGGGGGAAAAGTGGGTTTTGCTTGTTTGCCTTTGGTCTGGATGCTGCTTGTTATGCATGGATTATCGAATGGGTCATTGAATACTTATTGCCGATTCCGCTATTAGTTAAAATTTATCTAATCAAAAAAATTGCTCCTCAATCATACACAAGCGGAATGTTTTGTCATATATCCGCTTACAGAGAAATAGGAAGATGCTCATATTGTAGCAAACATATAAAAAAAATTTGTAAAAAGTGTTGTAACGCTACATATTTATTTTTGGTATTCATTTTACACATCTAAATAGTAATTGTACTGTTATTAGCCTTTTTTTATATGATTAATCACTAAATAAAGCATTTGACAACATATCGTCTAATGTATTATATTATGGTAGTTATGTACCTATAAATGTCTCCTACAGGGGACACCCCTTTAGCTAAAGTAGGGGTTTAGAAATATAACAGTGGGCAAAATAATTTTTGAGGTGCTCAGAGTAAAATCTGTAAAAATCAGAAATTTTGGTTCGCGGGATTAGGCTCGGGCGAAGGGTTAAGTTTTAAAAAATAGTCAATATTTATGTATATAAATCTAAAAAGAACGTGATAAAAATATACAAAAAAAGAAGAGTATGAAATTATTCCACTATTATAATTAAATTTGTAATTTTTTATATTATTAAAAAGCAATTCTTGTGTAAAAAATGTGGAACACAATAAGTTATAAAAAAATTTTGGGTATGCCCAATCCACACGCCTATAAAATCAAATAAAAGTCTCTTTCTTTAATAGGTCTAAAGCGTCTTAATTACGATACAGTAAGATGTAAATGGAACTAGAATTTTTGGGTATAAACTCAAGGTCGGTTATATGTATATTGTAAGCCTTGTTCTAAATAACATTTCAAAAACGTATTCGGTATTTGTGAAAATAAATAAACAATACTGAATGTCTATACATTATTTGATATTTAATGGATCTACTATTTAGAATTATATATTCATTACTGAACCTAATTCTGCCCGGTATCATCTTTTTAACTTGTTAAACCCTAAAATTGACTTGTCACTGTGTATCCTATAATATATGACTTTTTACGTTTATTTCATTTTGTTGATATGCATAAAAAGAGAACATATGTTGAACTTTAATATTGTAAATAAGCTAGAAATATACTATACCTTTTTAATCAAATTTTACGTTTTCGGGGCTCTTTTTTATACAATAACACAGGTCAACAAATTTTTGAGAGTTATGAGTTAACTACAAAGATTAAACTTGCCATCTTAAGGCATATCAAATAATCCATTCACCGTTTTTCCTAACCAAACTTAGTTGGTCAGGTATAAACATTAAGATTTTTAGAAAAAAAAAGACAAAAAAACAAAAAAAAATTAAAAACAAAAATAAATTGAGACTTTATTTTTGCATATTCACAATAATTAAACTGAATTCCAACTTCAAATAATGTTTTCATTAAAAACCGATAATATATCATGTCGTTTATAAGTTTGGACGCGAAATATTTTGTATTATCTAAATGCCAATGTATCAGCTTGATATATTAATAAAATTTATTTCTCATTATTTGTGATTATAAATATATGTTACAAGGGATTTTTGTATGCAAAAAAGATTTTTAATTTTTCTTTTTAGTGTATATTTAGATGTGTCAATTCGTAAAAGGCCATTTTTTCGTTATAGACGGATCTAAGGAGCCAAAGAAAACTAAGAAAAACGAAAAATATAAATGTGGTTAGGCCATCAAGGGGATGCATTCTTTTATGTTTTCATAAAATTCACGTTTCTGACATTAATATTTGTTGACCTGTGTAATGATTCAAAGTAAAAAATAATTACAAATTTTATTTTTTTCTGAAATCCTCCCAAATTTTTTTATACAATATATATTTGTTAAATTCTGACAAGTTTAAATATTGGGAATTATGCATTATATTTAATATTGTTTATAAATCCCAAAAAAGATAGTAAAAGGTAATAAATAAGCATACCAATTTTAAGTTTCTATTTATTAACCATAAAATTTGAAAAAATTTGTCAAACTTTTGTTTTTATTTTATAAAAAGCCATTAATATATTAAATAAGTTTGGAGGAAATTTATGTTAGGCCAGCAAAGTGAGTTTTTTTCGTAATAAAGATTCCGAAAATTATAAAAAATTTAATTTAACATATTTAAAAAATCTTTATTTCAGGAAAAGCATTTTATGTGATAAACTAAATTTGGCAACTTTTACAAAATTTGCGTTTTTTACAAACTAAATATCAAAATTTTGAAAATTTTATAAAAATAAAAACTCACTTTGCACGTGCCCTTATAAAGCGATGTTTTATGTATAAAATGCATTCTTAAATTTTATAATTCGATTGGTAGTTTGACAGAAAGTCGGCTTTGAAGATAGGAGTAAATTACTGAAAATTACTGATCTCAAGGCCACTTTTTCTTTTCAAAATAAATAATAATATTAGTCAAATTAATAAAACTGTTATGGCCTAACATAATTGCCCCTATGTCTAACTACTTTTATATAATCAAATTTGGCACGAATATTTAATATAGAGAAGGGGGCATATTATTGTATTAAAATTAGAGGAAAAAAATATTTTTTGAAATTTTTTAAACAAATATGTCGGTAACAGACTTTTGACATATATAATGAATACTAAAGATTGGATATCAGTAAATTTTAAGAAATTCAAAAAAAAGTTTTTTTATAATACTAAATTTAATATTCTATTAAAACCTCCCAAAATTGCATTAAATGTAAAATGTCAAGTAATTAAACAAAAGTTATCTGAAATATTCATGTTATTTTTTATTTAAATGACCAAAAGGTTGAAAATTTTATTTTAAATTTTTTAATTGAGTTATAATATTTTATGATAGTAATAATTAATAAATTATAAATATTTATATTGAATTTTTTGGGTTTAACTGCCCATGCCTATACAAATAAAAAAGGATATAACGTAATCAAAACAATGCCTTGGCAAAACTTAGTTCAGAAGAAACAATTAAAATAAACATTTAGGGGCACGTTTGTAACATGTAAGCTATTAAGCTGATTTAATATCTCTTAGAAAATTGTAAATAGCTTTGTTTTTTGTAATGTATGACCAATCAAAATATAGTGTACAATTAAATCTCATCATTTGTAAAAAATTATAATTAATGGATTCATTTTTAAATATACTCCTTTTTTAAAGTTTGTTTTCATGTGTGAAATTTTCCTGATATATTAAGTGCTTTTATATTTCTCTAATTTCAAAATTTTAAATGTTATTTAATTTGGAACAAAAACATCTAAACTTAAATGGGTTTATCTAATCTTAAAAATGTATAATAATAATAATATATTAAATAAAAATTTGATATTTAATATAAATAATTGCAACTCTCATAAAAGATGTAAAATATACCATTATATAGAGTGGAATTTTCACTCTTACTAGAATCAATATAATTTGTTGATGAAGATAGGTCATCAAATATATTACTAAGTAGAGTTATTGCACAAGTATTTGTTTTATTGGAGTTTGAAGCAGATGACAAGTTTAGATTAGTTTTTGCATCTCTAAAAGTTAAGAAATTATGACAAAAATATTAATCACCTGTTCTAAATCCCCAATCATTTATCAACAACAAAAATCAAATATTAGAAGTATCATGAAAATAATTTACTTGCGTATTTTAGATTTCTCATTGGATTGATTACCATTAGCATATTGCCCAAATTTCATTTTAAATTTCTTAATGTTCTTAGATTTTAATGGTTTTGTACCATTGTTATAACAATTTAGTGATTTATGTTTTTTCTGTTGCCACAAAACTAATTGCTTGGTATAACAATTTGCACAAAGATCATAATCATAGCATATAAGGCATTTATATCTCTTCCCTTGAAAATTATTTTTTTGACAGACATCACAGCTAACGCCTTTATATCAAAAAATACAAACACAATTATATATTACAGTAATAGTGTTTTAAGTTTAGATTTCTAATAAACTACCTTGGTGCTTCGCCATCATTTATGAATGTTCCATGGGCCGTGCCGTGTCTTGTAGTTATTTTGTTAGGGCTGCGGCTAATACTTTTTTAAACATTGTAAAAATAAAAATTTTAAAATAAAATAATTTTAGCTGCTAACATTAAAAAATGATAACTTAGGTTTTTTGGTTGTTTCGGGATATGCCTAAAAATATAATTTAAAAAAAAAATTTTTCAAAAAACTTTAGAAATTTTAAATTTTTTAAATTTTTATTAATTTAGCTACCTTAATTTTGATTAAATGCGCTCAATTTTTTTTAAATATTTTTTTTAAATAAAACTAGAATATGTGACCCGGCTTCGCCCGGAATATCCCTTTTTTATTGCATGCTTATTAACGCATTACCCTAACTCAAATGCTTTGCCCATTACTCGACCAATATAAACTCAACGAGGCTAAAAATTTTATGGAAAATAAAGGTAAGTATATTTAATATTCATCAATAAAAAATAAAGTAATTTACTAAATAAAAAATTCGAAACCGCACCTTAAAGAACGAATATTATGGATATTTGGAGTTTTGGCATGGAGATTATAGATTTATATTATCAAAGTGTCGCTCAACTTTACTTTAAGGAATTTGAGGTTTAAAAATTTGAATACGCTCTATTTTTGATAAATTTTGAATTTAGCGAAGTTTTAAGCAGGCCTACACTAAATTTTACAAACTTTTATTTAAAAAGCTGATGTTTCTCATTAAAAAATGGTCATGTCTGGACTTTCAAACAATATCTTAAAAACTATAAGCGAGCGATAATTTTTAACAAAAAATTCGGGATTTTCAGGGCAATATTGACCTAGAAAAAAATATTTTATAGTCAGAATTTTGAGATAATCGAACTCGAGTAAAAAAAACCAATTTTTTAAAAAGTTATAAAATATCGTATCTTAATAATGAAAGTAGCTAGAGGTCTGAAATTTTTCACGTGCATTAATAGGATTATACTTGATAAAGAATAAAAATTTCAATAATATTTTTTGACAAAGTGGAACAAAGATAATTGCAAATTAGTTAATTTAATGAGATAAGAAAGATGAGATACATAAAATTATAGCAAGCAATTTAAGAATACAGTTGAAAAATAATTTGTCAAAGGAAAAAAATGTTATTATTTGGGTATAAATATCAAAAATATTTTTAAAATGAATAGGATTATATCTAATATTCAAAATTTTAAATAAACTATCTTGAAAACACTCCTGTTTTAATCTTTTTTTAAATTTCTAGTTATATCTTAAAATGAAAATCATACCTATAATATGCAGTAAATGGGCCAAATTTACAATAAAAAGTTTATACTAAAAAACATCAATATCAAACTGAAAAAAATTCTATGAATAATTAAATATAATTTTATTAATATTTATTATATAAAAAGGACAATGTGTAAAACTTTAGTTATTTCCAGTACTTTTGCTTTAATGAAGATGAAAGATGGAAATAATAAATTACAATAATTTATATTATCTGACAAAAAGTTAAATATACATTAATTTTAAGTGCTATTTATAATGTTTATCACAAATTATTTGCTATATAGCATCAAAAATATTTAATCAAAAAAAACTAAATGCAGAGATAGCTTTAAATTTAAGATTAACTACTTTATAAAAATACAAAGGTAACCAGACTTTGGTGACAAGGATTTTAATATTTCATTCTAAAAAAATAATAGATAAGAATTGATAACTTCTGCACTTTCAAACGATAATATCCTAAAAACTATAAGCAGGCGACAATTTTTAATAAAAAAATCGGGATTTTCAAGACAATATTGACCTAGAAAAATTCTTTTTAACGACTTTGGTCTGGGGTCGTTGTATTATGTAGCCTATAATTTAAAATTGGTTGTGTCTATCTAACATACGAAATTTAGAAATCATAAGGTATTTGAAATTAAAAATATAAAATATTAAAATATAAAACTATAATTAATATAAAAGATAATATTGATAAACATGTTAAATAAAAAGAATATTTATTACCGTTAATTATATTTCTTGGCTATTATAGTGAAATTTCTTATAATGTACGTTTTATGTACCTTTCGGTACCTGATGCATAACTCGGCTCCTATATACTCTAAGAGGCTGAAATTTGCATCGAATTTCAGGTAAACATTCTTAAATAAGCTATTAAAATTTGAAAGTATTTTATTGTCAAAATTTTGAAATAATAGAACTCGAGTAAAAAAACCCAATTTTTTTTGAAAAGTTTTAAAATATCGTATCTTAATAATGGAAGTAGCTAGAGGTCTGAAATTTTTCACGTGCATTAATAGGACAATACGTAATATGGAATAAAAATTTCAAAAATAAAACGTTTTTTTCGTTTTAATTAAGAAATATTCACACTTCGTGGATAAAAACAAAAAATTTGCCATCCCAGACACCTTTTACACTAACGAATTTTTTTCGTCGATTTTGAACGGTAATCACTAATACTCGAAAATTTCATTTCTAATAATATAGATAACGGAAGTAGCTAGAGGTCTGAAATTTTTCACGTGCATTAATAGGGATATACTTAATATAGAGTAAAAATTTCAAAAATATTTTCCAAATATTTTGGTCGTAAAACGTTTTTTTCGTTTTAATAAAAAAATGTGCACACCTCATGGATAAAAACAAAAAATTTGTTATCTCAGACACCTTTTACACAAACGATTTTTTTTTCGTGGATTTTGAACGACCTCAAAAATTTCATTTTTAATAATATACATTGTTACGGCTAATATTACAATTATTAATGTTTATCGTTTCGATATGCCTCACAATAAATTTATAAACAAAAAATTAAATTTTTTATATTTTTTTACATTAGCCATCTTAATGTTAATCAAATGCGATCAATTTTTGTTCTTTAAAACTTTTCTAGCTACAGCCTTAATTACAAATATTTGTGTTATTTTTAAATTTCTTATTACTTAAGGGCGCGTTCAAACTTAATTCATTTTTTTTAATAATTTTTACCATTCTAAAAATTTTAAAATTTTTACCTTTTGACATTAATTTCTTATTACTTAAGGGCGCGTTCAAACTTATTTCAGTTTTTTTTAAATAATTTTTACCATTCTAAAAATTTTAAAATTTTTACCTTTTGACATTGAACACTTTTTAAAAATTGTCGCATTTTTCGGCGGATTGCCTGGCCCGCCCCTAATTACAAAAGAAGTCGGGTTTTGCTAGGTTAGCCGCTTAGTCGATTTAAAAACGGCTGGGCCCTTTAATTTAAAAAAAAATGCTCATGCAAATTAAATAATCTTATGTAAGTTAATCTCTTGACGAAGGCAGGTCCGTGACGCATTGGAACTTTTAAGCTGTTTCTAGGCCCTTAAAATGCGTACAGTTTCATAATTTTTGCTTAAAAATCTTACTATATAGTAAAATTAGCTTGACGCCATGCATGACTTGGATTGCCCTTATATATAAACCGGTTTCGTTCCTGACCCTTACTCTATTGATCCTAACTATAACTAAAGATCAAAATCCGAGGCCACATTTATCATTGTATTCTTACTAGCCATTAATAAGGACTTTAAAAAATCTGTGGCAATCAAATTTTCCGGACCTTTTTCCTGTTTGCCACTTTTGATGCTATTGCCGGCCCCGCAGAGTTTTAGATTTAATGCGAGCTGGTGACCTAAGTCTGCCTTGGTTTTAAGAGAAATAGACGGCTTTAGATTTCGTTGGCGGTCACCAATTTAACAACTAGCCAGGCTTAACGCTGCTAATTCAGTGTAGATCACAACCAAATTTGTATGCGCTTAAGGTCGTCCGATCTTACATGAGGACGGTGATTTGATTACATTGTAAAGGTTAATATTTTGACGCACTTAACTTTATTGTATTTAAATTTTATTCCACAAAACTTATTACTTGAAATTTAAAATTTGCAGCTCTATTTCCAATATAAAACCGGATCGGTCAGAAAATAATTAATATATTGAACGGGCCGACTCGTAGGTTTGAACTACGAGTCGGGCTGGCCGAGCCGTATATCGTCCCGCTTTAAACTTGATTCACTGTTAGTTATATGTCCCAAATCTAGATCTACTTTTACTTTTTTTAACACAAATTTTATTATATTTTTTTTTATTTTTTATATTTTACTACTTTTTTGCCCACCCACGCTTTTTTAACGCACAGATTGTTTATTTTCCACATTTTGTCTATCATGTTTATTTTCGCTCTATTTGACCCATCATTTTCCTCCGAATGCCCACGACTCCACTCTTTTTTGTTTACTTTTAATAAATTGCTTTCTTAAATTTTTGGCAAAATTTTTAATAATATGTGAGCATAAAATAACAAATTTGGACGATTAATGGTTTATTTAATATTATCAGCAAACCCACCAATGACCACGAAAAACTCAATATATAAAGATATTACAGAAATTTACTAACAAAAGGTGGATACCATTACGCAAAACTTACTCGATATTTGCAAAACGACCTAATAGAATAATCTGGTCGGGCAATCCTACGTCGGGTGTAGCCAAATGGCCGGTCATAATGGCGTACACAGGATCTTTACCCAGGCAACTTGTTTTCATTGTGCCTCGCACAAATTAAATTTGGCGGTGCAAGAAAATTTTTAATAATTGAAGAATTAGAAACTTTTTTTTTTGAAGTTAATCCGAACTTGAGCTTCAGCAAGCATATTAAAAAAGGTGGCAAAGTTTTTTTGGGGGGTGCCCTAACCCTTTTTTGAATCAACCCAACTTTTCAATGTTTCTTTAATTTTAACTATTAAGTAACTTTCTTAGACTTATAAACGCCCTTTTAAAAGTAGAATGCTGATCTTTTGCAATATCATAAAAATTATATATTAACTAGCTGACCCGCCAAACGTTGTTTTACCTTAATAAATTTGTAGAAATTCATACGATAGGAATTTTTAAAAAATAAGATTTCAATGTCGCCATAAATAAAAATTAATTTCTTAAAATTTACAATAGAAATCAATCTAAATATGCAAAAATAAACAATTCCGCTTAAAAATAGCTAGGTAAAGTGCAGATTCTAAAAGCGAGGTTGTACCAAACAATTTTTAAATTAGTTTTATTCAAACTAAAAAAATTCATTTTGTGTTAAATTTTTAACCAAAGCAATTACAAACGTTTTTGGCTAGAAAATGGCACTTTATTTGTATAATTCAGAATTGTTAAAAAAAGTTACAGCTAAAATACAAAATCCGTAAAAAGCATCAAATACATTTTCAAGTATGTGCTAAAAGCTATATGGCTGTTTTTCTAATCAAAAATACCGATTTAAATGTTACTCCGCTCCAAGGGCGTAGCAAGTTGTAAAGCTTGGGGGGGGTTTCAAAAAAAAAATTTTGCCGCCTTCGGCGGCATAGTGCGGGCACGACCTTCGGTCGTGCCATAATGTTTTAGTTTGAAATCTACTGATTCTTATGATTGTTACTTAATTTTGCTTTTTAAAATTTGAGTAATCTTTAAGGACTTTTATTAATGTTTATATAAACAAACATATATGGTATAAAGAAAATTATATTATTGATATATTATATGCAATAAATTTTTATATTAATGATATAATTATGTAATGAATTTATATAAATATTTAACTAGTATTTTAGTTTGAGGGGAAGGGAGATTTTAAAATTAAATATTTTAAAATATTTTAAATGTAAATTAATTTTATATTTAATTGGTATTTTAGTTTGGGGAGGGGGGGAGGGGGGATATGCACTAAAAATTTTTAATTTGGGTGGGGATATGGCATGCTTGGGGTAGGTTTCATCCCCAAACCCCCCCCTCTCCTACGCCAATGCTCCGCTCTACAAAATTGATTAGATAGGCAGCTATTAAATGGGCCGTTATGTTGGCTCTAATGAAGCTGTTTGGCGAATGGCGCCCGAATTCCTTTAAGGGATCCCGCAGTTATTCATTTAGCCGTTTACTTTAAAATTTTTACAAACGAAATACAGGGAGCGAGCTAAATATCCACCAAGAACTACGTTCATCTCATCCTGTAAATTATGCAATTCTACGGATGCTCTTGGTGCCTTCACATATTTAAGTATCAAGCTATATTACATGGAGCTAACAAATTAATAGATACTTCATAGGTAAGGCCGACCGGTAAATACATTTTTATATTAAATTAAGCACCCTAGGGTGTTTATTCACAATTACTTTTTCAAAAAAATTGAATGCAACAACTTTTGTACATTACTGTTTCTTAAATGTCGGCAGAATTCTGGCTTATTTTAGGGTTGGTCTTGAAAAGCTTTAAATTTTTATGTAAAGGGACCTACACAGGCAGTTTTATTACCTCTTCATCAAATTTTTAAAATTAATGTAAATTTTTTGAGGATTATTTAAAATATAAATAAAATTGATATAAACATCTTTTTTAAGCTATTCAGGTTAGGAAAATGCTTATTTTTTATAACAAATACTAACAAAGATATTATTAAATATCACATCTCATTAAAAAAAAAATCAAAAATTTTGTCTAAAAAAATCCTAAATATGACACTAAATATATGAAGAAACAATTTAAAATGCTTAGGGTGAGCGACTCATTCGACCGGCGTATTAAATAGCTAACATTCTTTGGCTCTACCTACTACGAAATCCACATATAAAATTATGTGGAAAATGGGTTAGCCGAAGTTAAAATTTTGCCCAAAAATTAAGAAAAGGCTATAAAATCTTATGGGTTTGGAATAGAAGAGTTAAATATTAGGGTTATATGTATTTTTTAATGCCAAATCAGATAAAAGCATGGATATAAAATATTGCCAAAAATTGACAAAAAATTAGGAATATAACAATTTAAAATAGGGCGGGCGACCCATATGACCTAGGTCTATGGAAATTAAATAAAATACTATTCCTTTTTCTACGGAATAGGCATATAAAATTTTATGGCAATCGGTTAACCCGTTGCAAAAATAGTGGTAATTTCGCCCGAAACAAATTAAAAAAGGCTATAAAAACATAAGAGTTATTGATAGAAAAGTCAAATTTGGGGATTATGTGTATTTTTATATACCGAATCAAATGAAAGCAAAAATAAAAAGTTTAACCTATAAATGGCAAAAATTCATAAAAAACAATTTGAATTGCGTATGGCGGGCGACTCATAGGACAAAGTTGCAATTTTTTTCGGCGTTATATGTATTTTTTTATGCCAAATTAGATGAAAAAATAAACAGAAAAGTTGTTCTTTAAAATCCCAAAAATTCATAAAAAAACAACTTAAAATGCTTAGGGCGGGCGAACCATATGACATAGGCGCATGAAACCTAGAATAAACAATAATCTGCCTCCAAGAGAATGTATATATAAAATTTTGTGGGAATCGGTTTAGTTGGTAGAGAGTTATCGGGGATCAAAAATTAAAAAACGCGATTTATAAATTGCTTCGGGCGGGCGACCCATAACCTAGGCGCATGAAAGATACATATGAACCGATTACACCACCTAGAGAATCTACATGTAAAATTTCATAGGGATCGGTTTAGCCGTTTTTGAGCTTACTGGTAACAAAAATTTTGATGCTTAATTTTTATATATATAGATAAACTTATTTTGACATTGATACTTGTTGACCTGTGATATCACGTAATGGTCTTCTTTATAATTATAAAGAGACGTGTAACAAGTACTTATAATTGGCGGCATTAGTTAAAGTTTCGCTGGTAAATTTGGTTGATTAAAAATAAAATAATTGAATTAAGTAAATTGACCAGATTCTGCTGAGTTCGATTTCTAGTAACTTCTGGTCATTAAAAAATTTACAAAAAAATGTAATCAGAAAATAAACGCTGCTTTATAAGTAAAAAACTAATACATTTATAACAAATGTCAGCCCCTATAATTTTATGCCGGGGAGAGGGACAATAGTTTAAATAAGCACAAGGGTCTGGCCAGAACAAAAATAAATTGAAATGTTTTTTGCATATTTACCAGCGAAACTGTTAAATTTAAACTTCAAATTATATTTTAAAAACAGATATATCGTGTCGTATTTAAGTTTGGACCCAAAAAATTCTGTAGTAATGCTGATGTAAGAGCTTGATATACTAAAAAATTGTATATCTTATTATTTGAAATGATAAATATGAATTACAAGGGATTTATATATGTAATAAAAATTCATGGTATTCTCGAGGTCGCAATATCTGTCAATTCGGTCAAAAAAGCCATTTTTCGATATGGACGGATCTAAGTAGCCGAAGGCGGAAGAAGTTACGAAAAACAGAAAATATATATGAAATAAGGTCATCATGGGGATGTATGCTTTTATGTAATCACTAGCTGACCCGGCAAACGTTGTTTTACCTTAATAAATTAATAGAATTAAATGCTCAAAATGGTCAACCATATTCTAGGCTTTTAAAAATATATCCTGTCAATTTCTTGACCGAAAAAATGTAAAGAGAAAATAAAATTTTTAAGGGCATTTATAGGTAAAGGAGGCCCACAAAGATAATTTACGGGCTGAATGACCTTTTAATAACTTTTAATGAAATTAAATATGACTTTTAAGCATAGAAGGTATATTATAAGTTACCCTGAATTGGTCAAAATTATGAAAAATTCTCTATTGCCTTTTGAGATATTCTCGGCAGACTTCTGGCTCATGAGGTGGTCTTAGGAGGCTTATATAATCAGATTATTAAAAATGAGTGGTGCTAGAAGGCTCAAATTTAGTTAAAATTTCATCTAAAAATTAAAAAAGGGCTATAAAACTTAGGTGTAATAGAAGAGTCAAAATTTTGCCCAAAATGACAAAAAATTCGGATTAAAATAATTTTGATTGATTAGGGGGAGGGGGCGACCCATAGAAGTTAGGCCTTTAAAAAATTTTAAAATATACTCTTTTGTGGAATATGCGTAGAAATATGGAAGAATTTTTTAAAATCTATTATAGAACAACGAATTCTATGCAATCTCGGCTACGATAAAAGCAGAAACGAATAAATTTTTAAAATGATAAAATTTTGAAAAAAAAAACCCAAATTATTTTAGGCAAGCGATAAGGCCGAAGTGTATGAAGAATCATTAACATCCTATTGTTCCTCCTATGGAATTCACATATAAATTTTATGGGATTTGAGCCATTACGGGAGAATAGTTAACATTTTGCCCAAAAATTAGGAAAAGGCTATAAAATCTTATGGGTTTGGGATAGAAGAGTCAAATATTAGGGTTATATGTATTTTTTTATGCCAAATTAGATAAAAGCAAGAATAAAAAAAATAGCTAAAAATTGGCCAATAATTCCGAATATAACAATATAACGATTAGGGCGGGCGACGCATATGACCTAGGCGTTTGAAAGTTAAAAAAATACTATTCTGTTTCCTACGGAAAATACATATAAAATTTTGTGGTAATCGGTTCACTCATTATGGAAAAATAATGGAAATTTCGCCCAAAAAAATAAAGAAAAGGCTATATAAACATAGGGGTTATTGGTAGAAGAGTCATATTTGGGGAATATATGTATATTTATACACCTAATCAGGTGAAAGCAAAACCAAAAAATTTGCCCAAAAATGGCAAAAAATTTATAAAAAAACAGTTTGAATTGCTTCTGGCGAGCGACTCATAGGACAATGTGGAAAATTTTTTTATACGTTATATGTATTTTTTTTATGCCAAATTAGATGAAAAAATAAACAGAAAAGTTGTTCGTGAAAATCCAAAAAAATTCATAAAAAAACAACTTCAAATGCTTAGGGCGGGCGCACCATATGACATACGCGCATGAAACCTAGAATAAACATTAATCTGCCTCCAAGAGAATGTATTTATATAAAATTTCGTGGGAATCGGTTTAGTCGGTAGAAAGTTATCGGGGATCAAAAATTAAAAAACGCGATTTTTTAAATTGCTTCGGGCGGGCGACCCATAGGACCCCGGCGCATGAAAGATACGTATGAACCAATTCCACCACCTAGAGAATCTACATGTAAAATTTCATAGGGATCGGTTTAGCCGTTTTTGAGCTTACTGGTAACAAAAATTTTGATGCTTAATTTTTATATATATAGACTAGAATATGTGACCCGGCTTCGCCCGGGATATCTCTTTATTAATAAAATTTTTTATCTATTTTTGACAAAGTGGAACAAAGATAATTGCAAATTAGTTAATTTAATGAGATAAGAAAGATGAGATACATAAAATTATAGCAAGCAATTTAAGAATACAGTTGAAAAATAATTTGTCAAAGGTAAAAAATGTTATTATTTGGGTATAAATATCAAAAATATTTTTAAAATGAATAGGATTATATCTAATATTCAAAATTTTAAATAAAATATTTTGAAAACACTCCTGCTTTAATCTTTTTTTTAAATTTCTAGTAATATCTTAAAATGAAAATCATACCTATAATATGCAGTAAATGGGCCAAATTTACAATAAAAAGTTTATACTAAAAAACATCAATATCAAACTGAAAAAAATTCTATGAATAATTAAATATAATTTTATTAATATTTATTATATAAAAAGGATAATGTGTAAAATTTTTGTTATTTCCTGTACTTTTGCTTTAATGAAGATAAAAGATGGAAATAAAAATTACAATAATTTATATTTTCTGACAAAAAGTTAAATATACAATAATTTTAAGTGCTAATTATAATGTTTATCACAAATTATTTGCTGTATAGCATCAAAAATATTTAATCAAAAAAAAACTAAATGCAGAGATAGCTTTAAATTTAAGATTAACTACTTTATAAAAATACAAAGGTAGGAATGTACCTGGCCAGACTTTGGTGACAATGATTTTAATATTTCATTCTAAAAAAATAATAGATATGAATCGGTCATTTCTGGACTTTCAAACGTTAATATCCTAAAAACTATAAGCGAGCGACAATTTTTATTCGAAAATTCGGGATTTTCAGGGCAATATTGGCCTAGAAAAATTCTTTTTAACGGGTCTGGGGTCGTTGTATTAGGAATTAGCCTATAATTTAAAATTGGTTGTGTCTATCTAACATACTAAATTTAGAAATCATATGGTATTTGGAATTGTCTATCTAACATACTAAATTTAGAAATCATATGATACTTGAAATTAAAAATATAAAATATTAAAATATAAAACTATAATTAATATAAAAGATAATATTGATAAACATGGTAAATAAAAAGAATATTTATTACCGTTAATTATATTTCTTGGCTATTATAGTGAAATTTCTTATAATGTACGTTTTATGTACCTTTCGGTACCTGATGCATAACTCGGCTCCTATATACTCTAAGAGGCTGAAATTTGCATCGAATTTCAAGTAAACATTCTTAAATAAGCTATTAAAATTTGAAAGTATTTTATAGTCAAAATTTTGAAATAATAGAACTCGAGTAAAAAAACCCAATTTTTTGAAAAGTTTTAAAATATCGTATTTTAATAATGGAAGTAGAGGTCTGAAATTTTTCACGTGCATTAATAGGATAATACTTAATATGGAGTAAAAATTTCAAAAATATTTTTTAATTATTTTGGGCGTAAAACGTTTTTTTCGTTTTAATTTAGAAATATGCACACCTCGTGGATAAAAACAAAAAATTTGCCATCCCAGACACCTTTTACACAAACGATTTTTTTTTTCGTCGATTTTGAACGATAATCACTAATACTCAAAAATTTTATTTCTAATAATATAGATAACGGAAGTAGCTAGAGGTCTGAAATTTTTTATGTGCATTAATAGGGCTATCCTTGATATAGAGTGAAAATTTCAAAAATATTTTCCAATTATTTTGGTCGTAAAACGTTTTTTTTATTTTAATAAAAAAATATGTACACCTCGTGGATAAAAACTAAAAATTGGCATTCCCAGACACATTTTACACAAACGATTTTTTTTTCGTCGATTTTGAACGGTAATCACCAAAACTCGGGATTTTCATTTCTTATAATATAGATAACGGAAGTAGCTAGAGGTTTGAAATTTTTCACGTGCATTAATAGGGATATACTTAATATAGAGTAAAAATTTCAAAAATATTTTCCAATTATTTTGGTCGTAAAACGTTTTTTTCGTTTTAATAATAAAATATGCACACCTCGTGGATAAAAACAAAAAATTTGTCATCTCAGACACTTTTTACACAA